>JAWQFJ010034218.1:0-22500 GCA_034096865.1 Theodoxus fluviatilis | reverse complement strand
GCATGCTGTGATGTGACTTGAACTCATCAACACGGTCAAGTTTCGTGGAGGCGATCTCGGACTCACTCACTCAGTCTTCTTCCTCAGAGTTTTATCAGGCGCCGGTCTTCATGAAAGACTAACATCGGAAAATCTAGGCGCCGGATTTTCCTTTGAGATTTGTACACTTTTGGAGAAATTATTTAAGTCAATACTTCATTGATTTTCAGAAGTCTTTTTCTCGGATATTGCATTTTGGTGTTGTTGTTTTTTTCGTTCGTTACCACGGATTTCCTACTTGGCCCACGCAGCCATTTTGCTGCTGCAGCCGTGACCTGACTCAAGGAAGACAACTCTTACTCTCTCTCTCTCTCAACGACTGCTGATTTTTGTGAATACTTTTCCGATTTTGCTTGCTCGTGCTCCGTGCTGGAAAGCGAGTGAGCGAAGTTTGGGTTGGAGCAGACGTTCTGCTCAGGCGCTTTCCTCCACCCTCGACATGCGCTGTTGTTGGAGCTGCATCAGTCCCTGCGAGTTGCTTCCCTCGGACAAACTGGACACGAGCCAGGAGGTGGACATGCCGCCCCCCCTGGACTGGGAGATTTACGCGGAGGACGTCTACACTGGAGACTGCCACGAATGCACGGAGTGCGGCTACGGAGACAACGGCCGCGACCACAGCTGCAAGGGGAGCGATTCCAGTCTGGATATGCGCCACGCTGGTGAGCAGTTTGATCGTGATTGTGACTGTTGATCTATAAATGTTAGATTCCTCCCTTCGTGTGGATTAGGGGGAAACGATCAGTTACTAACGACAACTTCCTGTTGACTATAGACTAAATGTCCTCGCTTTTAATGTTTGCATGATTTCACGATCCTATATATATTTTTCTTTCTCCCGCCGCCTTCCCACCCCCCACCTCCCTCTGTTGAACAGACCCACAGTGTCTCTCTACGCGATTAGTAAAATTAATCATCATCGCTCTAGCTCTAACGGCTGTGTAGTCTTGGCCTTCAGTAGTATCTAAAGGTTGATAGGCAGGAAACTCCATTCATTCCCTTTCTCCATGCTCTTCGCTATCTCGACTTATTCGTAATTACCCATATTGCAATCCTTTTTTTTCTTTTCTTTATACTTTCTCGTGTGGATCTGTTGGCACATTTAATTTCAAACGGATTTGAGCCCAGAAAAGTTTGAACACTTGGGCGTTTTACTCAAAAGTTAAACATTGTTATTTATTTGACTTTTGCATGACCACTGTTGTCGACACAATTTATCAGCACAATTCATCAACACAATTCATTGACTGCGCCTCACAGCCCCACCCCCAGCCCCACCCCCACCCCCAGCCCCCACCCCCAGCCCCCACCCCCAGCCCCCACCCCCAGCCCCCACCCCAGCCCCCACTCCCAGCCCCCACCCTCAGCCCCCACCCTCAGCCCACCCCCCCATTCTTCCAGAACAACGCCTGGTCAATAATCATACTAAGTTAGGCTACCTGTTTCTTGTCGCACAAAGTCGGTTGTCACCATCGTGAGTGGGCCCTCTGGGTTCATGGTACTGAATGGCTCATTCTCGTTCCGCTAAACCCCCTGTGGGTTCGGGGTAAGAATTGACCCACCACGTCTCCCTACGCGATTCGTAAGAGGCGAATTCCTAGGGTTTACTCTAAAACTATTCTAGTGATTTTCGTGGCCAATGGCCTTACATAGCCTACAAGTCTGATAGGCCGTAAAACACTATCCATCCATTCATCCATCCAACCATCCATCGTTCCGCCAACGTAACTAAGTAGTTGCTGTACAGATATCTCCCTGACCTTCCCATCTCTTTTAAATGGATCGTCAATCATTGTGAACACTGGTTGTTTGGAAGAGCTTCATCCCCCGACGCATTTTATTTATCAGGTTCTCCGTTAAATGCACTGTCAGTGGTATATGGAAATATTGGTAAGACTTCCGCAGCCAGGCGCCACTCAAGCGCAGACCCTGTATCCCTACGACGTTGTCCTACTTCTGCAACTTGAGCCCAGCAATGGAGTTACGCTTATGATAGGGCTGTTTAAAATAGAAAACGACGTTTCTGACATCTGCACACTTTGCCCGAATTATATCATAAAAGTGTAATTCACCTGTCCCGTATTTACATCATGACTCATACTTGGCGCCTGACTGCGAAAATTTTCCGCTTTTGCTACATTTAAGTTCCCCCTGTGGGTTCGGGGTAAGAATTGACCCACCGCGCCTCCCTACGCGATTCGTAAGAGGCGAATAACTAGGGACACAGTGACTTGATTTGCGTTTACTCTAAACTGTACTAGTGATTTTCGTGTATAATGGCATTTTATAGACTACAAAGGCTGATAGGCCGTAAAACACCATCCATCCATCCATGTTACATTTAAGTAGAGATAGTTATCGCTGAAACATTTGGCATTTTCGTTAAGTCTGGTAGTATTCCATATCGTCACAATTGAGTTATTCATTTATCCATTCATTGATTCATTCACTCGTTCATTTGTTTACTCATTCCATCGATGTATCTAGGATGATCGATGGGGCATCAGGACGGTAAAAACAGGTTTGAACTATTAGCTGAACGAGTTATAGGTGTAGCAAATACGCGCTGTGCTATGCGGCAGCTTCGAAGTTGCGCGATGAGAAGCTACAAAGTTGAATGTCTACAATGTATCCTGGATTGCTGGAGTTATTTTGATTAACGTTCTTAAAGACTGTGAAGCTGTGTGATCACCATACCTTAGTGGGGACAAGAAACGGGTGGGTGGAGCGTTGGGGATGAGGCACCACCTGCGGCGCGTTGTATACGGCAAGCGGCCCCGGGGAGCTCTGCCCTACTTCCCATCACCTCTAATGCTCTGAATGTGGGAACGCATACGCCGACGAAATGAATAGTTCGACGTCATCAACTTCGTGATGCGCAATAAAATTTCCCTTAATGCTTCAAAACCAAAAGTACAAAACGGATTATCTCCTAAATGTAATGGGTTGTTACTTGAGTGAAACCTTATCTTTAACGATCCAACCGAGGGGATAAAACAGCTGCCTTGGCGGGGGTAATAACTGTGCACCTGCTAGACCATATTCTGGGTCGCTTTAACCCGCTACTGATGTCCCCACTCAAGCGCCGGACTCCAGGTAGCATGTGTAGGTTACTTAAGTAAAGAGACATTCGCCCCCGTCCCTGATCAGCCTTTCCTTCTGTGCAGTGTTCGGGGAAATTAGAAATTAAGCTCTGGGCTAACAAACAAACGTTGTGAACCAGACTGCTCCATCCTGCGTTAGTCCCCTATAGGTTGTGAGTAAGAATAGACCAGCAGCATTTCCCTACGCGATTCTCAGGAGGCGCAAGGCTGGGGAAATTAAAACTTCATTCAACATTACACCTGTAGGTTGGGGGCAAGAACTGACCCACTGCGTCTCCCTATGTGATTCGTAATAGGCAAGTAAATATGGACATCGTGCCATGATTTGCTCTTATACCATTTCTTGTGATTGTTCATGATCAATGGCCTTACATAGCCTACAAAGGCTACTTAGTCGTAAGACCATTCATCGTCATAGCAACAGGCGAATAACCAGGGAAATCGCGACTTGTTCTTATTCCAGCCGTTTCAATGTATTTCATGATTAATGGCCTTAGATAAGTCTCCAAAGGCTGATGGGCCGTAAACATCCGCCCACCCATCCATCATTCATCATGATCATTCATCGTCTTGCACTTGAGATAAACAAGTCACCTGGTGCCACAGCGCATCGCCTTGCAGGCGTGCCGAGGGTGGTGGCTGTGAACTGCGCTTCGGAGACGGACGCCATGTCTGTAACGGGCAGTCTGTCTACGCGTCGCAGCCCTGCCCCCAGTTCCAGCTCTGACGTCACCGATGGCGGCAGCCAGGCCTTCCACTCGTGCTACTCTGGTCTCAACACTCTTGCTGCCAAAGGCACCAATAATAGCAACAACCACACCCGCTTTGATGGATTCAAGGAAGAGCAGTCTGGCCACTACTCCAGCGTAGAGGGAGACAACTCCAAGCACAGCAGCTTCACGTCCAACACCACCGACAGGGACAGCCCTGACAGTGGCGTTTGCGTCTTCGAGGAAGAGGTAGGTAGAGTTGAATGTGACGTACTAAAAGGGTTAGGTAACTAACGATTCTGTAGTGAGAATGCGTGTCAAAGCTTTTGATCGTGGATGAGTGATTCTTCAGAGTTACAATCTTTATTGGTGCTCATGCTGCAGCTCTGAAATGAGTCAGTTTTTGGCCCGACTTATCCTGCTTCTTTTGATTGTAACACCTACTCTGCCCCTGCATCTCCTCCTCCTCCTGTATCTCCTCCTCCTCCTCTTGCATCTCCTTCTATTCCTGCATCTCCTTCCTGCATCTCCTTCTCCTTTTCCTGCATCTCCACCTCCTCCTGAATCTCCTCCTCCCCCTGCTCCTCCTGCTGCTGCTCCTCCTGCTGCTGCTCCTTCTCCTGCTGCTCCTCCTCCTCCTGCTGCTGCTCCTCCTCCTGCTGCTCCTCCTGCTGCTCTTCTTCCTCTTGTTCTTCCTCCTCTTGCTCTTCCTCCTCATGTATTTCCTCCTGCTGCTCCTCCTCCTGCTGCTCTTGCTGCTGCTCTTGCTGCTGCACCTGTTGCTGCTCTTGCTGCTCCTCCTGTTGACCCTCCTGCTGTTCTTCCTGTTCCTCCTCCTGCACCTCCCCCTGTTGGTTTGGGGTAAGAATTGACCCACCACGTCTCCCTACACGATTCGTAAGAGGCGAATAACTAGGGACACCGTGACTTTATTTGCGTTTACTCTGAACTGTTCACGTGATTTTCGTGCTTACTGGCCTCAGCCTACACAGGCTGATAGGCCGTAAAACACTGTCTATCCATCCATCCATCGTGGATGAGTGATTCTTCAGAGTTAGAATCTTTGTTGGTGCTCATGCTGCAGCTCTGAAATGAGTCAATTTATTGCCCGACTTATCCTACTTCTTTTGATGTTTGTAACATCTACTCTGCTCCTGCTTCTATTTCTCCATCTCCTTATCTCCTCCTTCTTCTGCATCTCCTCCTCCTGCATCTCCTCCTCCTCCTGTATCTCCTGCATCTCCTCCTCCTCCTTCTGCATCTCCTCCTCCTCCTGCATCTCCTCCTCCTCCTGCATCTCCTCCTCCTCCTTCTGCATATCCTCCTTCTCTTCCTGCATCTCCTCCTCCTCGTGTATCTCCTGCATCTTCTCCTCCTCCTCCTTCTGCATCTCCTCCTCCTCCTCCTGTATCTCCTGCATCTCCTCCTCCTCCTTCTGCATCTCCTCCTCCTCCTGCATCTCCTCCTCCTCCTCCTGCATCTCCTCCTCCTCCTTCTGCATCTCCTTTTCCTCCTTCTGCATCTCCTCCTCCTCCTGCATCTCCTCCTCCTCCTGCATCTCCTCCTCCTCCTCCTGCATCTCCTCCTCCTCCTCCTGCATCTCCTGCTATTCCTGCATCTCCTTCCCCATGTGGGTTTGGGGTAAGAATTGACCCACCGCATCTCCCTACGCGATTCGTAAGAGGCGAATCTCTAGGGACACCGTGACTTGAATTGCGTTTACTCTAAAATGTTCTAGTGATGTTCGCGCTTAGTGGCCTTACAAAGGCTTCAAAGGCTGATAGGCCGTAAAACACCATCCATCCATCCTTCCATCCATCCATCCATCCATCCATCCATCCATCCATCCATCCATCCACCCACCCATCCATCCTGCATCTCCTTTTCCTGCATCTCCTCCTCCTGCATCGCCACCTCCTCCTGTATCTCCTCCTCCTCCTTCTGTATCTTCTCCTCCTGCTGCTCCTCCTGCTGCTCCTTCTCCTGCTGCTCCTCCTCCTGCTGCTCCTCCTCCTGCTGCTCCTCCTCCTGCTCCTACTCCTCTTGCTCTTCCTCCTCTTTCTCTTCCTCCTCTTGCTCTTCCTCCTCTTGCTCTTCCTCCTGCTGCTCCTCCTCTTGCTGCTCCTGCTTCTCCTGCTGCTGCTCCTGCTGCTCTTCCTCCTGCTGCTCCTGCTTCTCCTGCTGTTGCTCCTGCTCTCCTCCTTCTGCTGCTCCTCCTCCTGCTGCTCCTCCTCCTGCTGCTCCTCCTCCTGCTGCTCCTCCTCTTCCTGCTCCTCCTCCTCCTGCTGCTCCTCCTCTTCCTGCTGCTCCTCCTCCTGCTGCTCCTCCTCCTCCTGCTCCTCCTCCTCTTGCTCTTCCTCCTCTTGCTCTTCATCCTGCTGCTCTTCCTCCTCTTGCTCTTCCTCCTCTTGCTCTTCCTCCTCCTGCTCCTCCTCCTCTTGCTCTTCCTCCTCTTGCTCTTCATCCTGCTGCTCTTCCTCCTCTTGCTCTTCCTCCTCTTGCTCTTCCTCCTCCTGCTCCTCCTCCTGCTGCTCCTCCTCTTCCTGCTCCTCCTCCTCCTGCTCCTCCTCCTCTTGCTCTTCCTCCTCTTGCTCTTCATCCTGCTGCTCTTCCTCCTCTTGCTCTTCCTCCTCTTGCTCTTCCTCCTCCTGCTCTTCCTCCTCTTGCTCTTCATCCTGCTGCTCTTCCTCCTCTTGCTCTTCCTCCTCTTGCTCTTCCTCCTCTTGCTCTTCCTCCTCTTGCTCTTCCTCCTCTTGCTCTTCCTCCTCTTGTTCTTCCTCCTCTTGTTCTTCCTCCTCTTGCTCTTTATCCTGCTGCTCTTCCTCCTCTTGCTCTTCCTCCTCTTGCTCTTCCTCCTCTTGCTCTTCCTCCTCCTGCTCTTCCTCCTCCTGCTCCTCCTCCTCCTGCTCTTCCTCCTCTTGCTCTTCCTCCTCTTGCTCTTCCTCCTCTTGCTCTTCCTCCTCTTGCTCTTGCTCTTCCTCCTCTTGCTCTTCTTCCTCTTGCTCTTGCTCTTCCTCCTCTTGCTCTTCCTCCTCTTGCTCTTCCTCCTCTTGCTCTTCCTCCTCTTGCTCTTCCTCCTCTTGCTCTTGCTCTTCCTTCTCTTGCTCTTCCTCCTCTTGCTCTTCCTCCTCTTGTTCTTCCTCCTCTTGCTCCTCCTGCCGCTCCTCCTCTTGCTCCTTCTCTTGCTGCTCTTGCTGCTCCTCCTGTTGACCCTCCTGCTGCTCCTCCTGTTGACCCTCCTGCTGCTCTTCCTGTTCATCCTCCTGCACCTCCTCCTGTTGCCCCTCCTCCTGCTGCCCGTCCTCCTGCTGCTCCTCCTCCTGCTGCCCCTACTGCTTCTGCTCTTCCTCCTTCTGCTCCTCCTCCTGCACCCGCTCTTCCTGCTCATGCTCTTCCTGCTCCTGCTCCTCCTCCTGCTGCTCCTACTTCTGCTGCTCCCCCTGCGCCTGTTCCTTCTACTCCCTCTGGTCCTGCTCCTCTTCCTGCTCCTGCTGCTCCTCCTGCGCCTGCTTCTTCTCCTCCTCCTGGTCCTGCTCCTCCTCCTGCTCCTGCTGCTTCTCCTGCTTCTTTCCTCCTCCTGCTGCTCTTCCTTCTCCTTCTGCTCCTCCTTCTGCTCCTGTTGCTCCACCTTCTGCTCCTCCTTCTCCTGCTCCTCCTCTTCCTGCTCCTGTCTTCTCCTGCTGCTCCTCATCCTGCTCCTTCTCTTTCTCTTGCTCTAGCTACTCCACCTCCTCCTCCTCCTGCTATTGCTACCCCTCCTCCTGCTGCTCCTCCTCCTCCTGTTGCTCCTCCTCCTCCTCCTGCTCTCCTCCTCCTGCTGCTCCTCCTCCTCCTGCTGCTCCTCCTCCTCCTGCAGCTGCTCCTCCTCCTTCTGCCGCTCCTTTTCCTCCTGATGCTTCTCCTCCTTCTCACCCTCCTGCTCCTGCTGCTCCTCCTGCTGATTCTCTTCCTGCTCCTGCTCCTCCTCCTCCACCTGCTCCTCCTGCTCCTCCACCTGCTCCTTCACCTGCTCCTGTTTCTGCTCCTTCTCCTCCTGCTCCTGCTTTTCTCCATTTCCTCTAGTTAATCTGAAACCCACGTTGAAAATAACAATCAACTAAACGGTTATATAGGTGATTAGCATGTCCTACACAGTCAATGCATCTCCAATTCTGTCTCGTAACTTTCGCCACCGACCCCCTTTCCTCACATCAATCCCCATGTGGTTTGCAGATAAGAATAGACCCATCGCTACTTCCTGGGTGTTTCAAAAAGGCTGTTCTTAGCCGGGCGAACATGGCGCTCTCGACCTTGTCCGGAGAGTGCGAAAAGGTCGCCTGCTGGGAGCTGACTGCCCGAACCCCTCAGTTACATGGGAAGCCGCGTAGTATTGTTAAACTGCGGCCCAAATTTTCACTGGATTCGACTTCACCCACGTCGATTTGATTAATATAGCGATTTCAACGAGTTATCGATGTATTCTACACAGTGCGTTGAGAAAGAAATACTGTTAGTTATTAACGGTTTTTTCGTATGTGTGCCGGTAACTCTAAAATGAGCGTTTTGCATGCTAGCCGAGGAAAAGAAATGGCGGCTTGTGTCCTGGGGGCCAGAGCACGTCCTGGGAACACGACGTACACTGCAAACCGCTGGTACGTTAGCGGAGTGCTCAGGGCGCACGGCTTTGAGTACATGAGCGGAGTGTTCAGGGCTCACAGCTTTGAGTACGGGAGCGGAGTGTTCAGGGCGGAGTGTTCAGGGCGCACAGCTTTGAGTACGGGAGCGGAGTGTTCAGGGCGAACGGCTTTGAGTACGGGAGCGGAGTGTTCAGGGCGCACGGCTTTGAGTACGCGAGCGGAGTGTTCAGGGCGAACGGCTTTGAGTATGGGAGTGGAGTGTTTTCAATGCGAACGGCTTTGAGTACGGGAGCGGAGTGTTCAGGGCGGAGTGTTCAGGGCGCACGGCTTTGAGTACGCGAGCGGAGTGTTCAGGGCGAACGGCTTTGAGTACGGGAGCGGAGTGGCATTCGCCTTATATAGCATACAAAGGCTGATAAGCCGTAACTTCGTCTTCATCGTCGTCAACATCTTCATCGTTATTGTCTTCATCGTCTTCATCGTCATCACTACTCTCCTCTAACCGTATGACTATGGTATTGATTTCTTAGAGACTTCTCGGCTACCGATGTCCTTGTCGAGATTCTTGATACAATAAGTGACGCCCTGCCATACAAGACGCACTGTTTCCCTTGTAATCGTCTGACGGGGTTAATGCATCCCAGTTTTCCTCTGTCCTGTGCAGATTCTGGCTGTGTCCAAGTGCCGCATGGAGGCCAGCATGTTGCCTGGCGACAGGACCCGGCTGGAGACGTACGACAGCGCCACGCTGTCCCCTGGCGCCATGACAGATGACAGCGACTCGCATCAGCAGGAACAGCAGAAGGTCGGGCATGCATCGAGTTGATTGGCACAGTCGGAGTTCCGTCTCCTTCATTCATTTTGACCTGGCTATTCGTTACATTTGGAGTTGACGCTGTCATGAACTCTGTGATGAGTTCCTAATGCAAAGCCTGACACTGCGCGGGACAGCAAAAAAAAAGAAAAGAAAAAACATTGATCTCAGATGGGGACCGAACCCGCGACCTCGGCAGCGTCGTCACCACCGTTGTAATAAGCAATTCTTTGTGTGGGAAAGCGTCAGAAATAAGTTTTCAGCTCTGCAGTTTCTCTTAGAGCGACCCCATTTTTGAATTAAGATAAGAATGAGTCCTCCACGTCTCCCTACGCGATTCGTAAAGAATGAATAGCTAGAGAAATCGAGACTTGATTTGCTCTTACTTTGACCAGCTCTGGTAATTTTCCTCATCAATTCCCTCTATAGCCTACAATGACCAGCTCTGGTAATTTTCCTCATCAAGTCCCACCATAGCCTACAATGACCAGCTCTGGTAATTTTCCTCATCAAGTCCCACCATAGCCTACAAAGGCTGATAGGCCGTAACAGCTCTCAATCCAATCTAAATCAAAGGTTGATAGGCCGTAAAAGCTCTCAATCCAATCTAAATCCCTACGTGATCTGTAAAAGGCGAATAATGAGGGATATCGATACTTGATTCACTCTTTAACCACCTATAGTCTTTAGTTGAATGCCTTACACAGTCCCATAGGTCGTAAAGCGTCACTCATCATCATGGTGTCTGTGCAGACGCTCCTGGGGACGGCCAGAGGCGAGGATGACGTCACGCCAAGGAGGCCGGGCTCCTCAGTGCGGGAGCGCTGCACGGAGCTGGAGCGGCTGTTCGTGGCCAGGGAGAAGGCTGCCCGCCGTCTGCAGCGCAAGGCGCTCTTCCACCACGCCCAGTCCGCCCCCTCCACCAGCAGGCAGTCGGGCGAGTCCACGTCCTCAGAGGTACCCGTCCCCCTGTGGGTTCGGGGTAAGAATTGACCCACCGCGTCTCCCTACGCGATTCGTAAGAGGCGAATAACTAGGGACATCGTGACTTGATTTGCGTTTACTCTATACTGTTCCAAGTGACTTTCGTGCTCAATAGCTTTGTGTGGCCTACAAGGGTTGATAAGCCGTAAAACTCCATCCATCCATCCATTCATCCATGCATGCATCCGTCCGTCCGTCCGTCCGTCCGTCCGTCCGTCCGTCCGTCCATCCGTCCGTCCGTCCGTCCGTCCGTCCGTCCATCCATCCATCCATCCATCCATCCATCCATCCATCCATCCATCTATCCATCCATGGTACTCGTGTTCTTCTTGCCAGTTGCCATCCCAGTGACCTCCATCTAATCACTGCCAGCCTGATTCCCAGCCGTAACCCTCCTTCCAACCGACAACAAAGCCCAACCCCCCCCCCCCCCCCCCTCCCCACCCTTTTGTGCCTAAAACAGTTTCCTTTATTATTAAAAAAAAACTAACCTAAACTTAAGTTTCACTATCTGCTCCTACTCAACCCCAACCTTCTCCCTTCAGGAACTGAATGGTTTTGCTGTCGTCATAAATATCATTCCAGTCCGCTTCATAAACGTCAGCTTGGGTACAAAAAAACAACTCATCTCTTATCTTCGGCGATTTCTTGAATACAGTATGTGGCCTTGAATAGCTTTTAGAGACTGATAGGCCCTGAAGATCCTTCCTTCAACTTAAGAATCTTGGGTGCCGTTTTTGGCCATCGATTATTGAAACAAAAGGTTGTCAGTCATTTTATGGCGAGCCCCAACGACAGTTTTCGTCGCACTTCAAATTTATTTTATTCTCCAAAGCTTCAGCTGCTGTATAATTGACATCCTCATAAGCACCTTTTCAAGAAATGGAACATATTTTAAACTACAAGTACTCAGCGTGGAGAGTATTTTCATTGTATATTTCTGTACAGCAATTCGATACAAGAGCAGATCAGTAATTAGCAGCGAAACGACGAAATGAACTTTTTCAATGTTGTCTCTACTCGGAAAAATTAAGATTAGAATAACTTTCTTCTTTTCACCACTAATACAAATGCAAACACCGAGAAATATACATAAATATTCATAATAAACAAAAACATTTTAAAGGAACTCGATCGCATGGATGAGATTTTGCACCGAACCGTGTCTTTCCCAGGGCAAGGAGGTGGCGGAGATGAACTCCCTGGAGACGGCCGTGTCCGGTGCCCTCAAGACCATTTTCTCGGACCTGGCTGTGTCAGCTGTTCAGCGTCTGTCCACCATCGTGTCTGGCATCCGGACTTCCCAGGTGGTGGAGAGCACTTCCGGTTCACAGGAAGGCTTGCACGAGAAACTCATGCGGCCCTCTCTGAGCTCGGAGGCCGGATCCACCTCGCCGCAGCTGACTCACACTGGACTGAAAATGTCCGGAACGATTCAGTCTGGCTTCCAGGTAACTGAGAAGGAGCACGTGTCCTATCCCGGAGGGTCTCGACACAGGAGAAATTACAGCAGGCACGAGAATTTCTCCAAGCAAGGCTTCAACAACCTAGCCTACAACGCGGGTGAGTCTGCAAAGAGTTGTTCTTTGCGAGCATGGACTTGATGCCTGAGGTTAGACTATAGATCCCTATCTAGTGCACATCGAGTGTTCTTGAGACCTTGGATCCTAATAGGTTGCAGTGCCTTCTTGGAACCAAGAATTGCTAGATACTGATGGGTTGCTTGGTTTCTGTTTGTGGATATTAGGTTAAACGACTGTAATATTATTTACTTGCATTCGGTTGACTGCCATCAAAGTAGCCTCCTGTGGGTCGTGGGTGAAAATAGACCGACTACTTTTTTTTCCATTAAGATTCGCAATAGGTGGAATATAGACCTACACCAGTGATTTGGGTGGACGATGATCTTGCACAGGTCATGAAGCTTTATGGTCTAAGTCTTGTTCATCTGCCCGCCCACCCCACCAACCCAACCCATCCATCCATCCATCCATCCATCCATCCATCCATCCATCCATCCATCCATCCATCCATCCATCCATCCATCCATCCATCCATCCACACACCCACCCACCCACCCACCCACCTACCCACCCCCCGTGTGCTGTCAAAACAATGCGGTGTAATAGATTGCTTGATGTGAAAAGTTAGAGAATACACCAACTGCCTGATTGCATACATCGCACACGTAATTGCCACACAATGACCTTCACCTTCTGACTGCAGGTCAGCTTCAGCAGCAGTGGAAAGGGATGGACGGAAAGTTGTCTCAGGAAGCTGGAGAACTGGACAAGGGAGGCAACTCCGAAGAGAGCAAGCACGGACTGCTTCCCATCCCCCACGACTTTGGAGGCCTTCCCCCCAACGCCTTCTTGGGCCGTCCCGCCCTCGCCCGTCCCGGCTTGCTCCCCACCCCTGCCATGCCCCCCTCCCAGGGTGAGTGGGGGCTGGGATGGATATACGAAGAGGATTGGTTCGAAAGGAAGTGTGTGTGTGTGTGCGTGCGTGTGTATGTGTACGTGCGTGTATGTGGACGTGCGTGTGTGTGTGCGTAAGTGTCTGTGTATGTGCGTGTGTGCCTGTGTGGGTGTGTGCCTGTGTGGGTGTGTGCCTGTGTTGGTGTGTGCCTGTGTGGATGTGTTTATGTGTGGGTGAGTGTGTGGGTGGGTGTCTGTGTGTGTGTGCGTATGTGCCTGTGTGGATGTGTGCCTGTGTGGGTGTGTTCCTGTATGGGTGTGTGCAGTGTACTCGAGAAAAGCACATCTTATAATAATTTATTTCGATCAACACGGGCTTTCGTAGACATGGATATCTAAGTATTACACGAGTCATTTTCTATCGACCCCATCGACTCGAACCATCGTTCCATCAATGAAAGAAAGTGCCTTTTTGCACTTGATAAAAAGCCATTTCGAGATGAACTATACCCTCACAAATTTCGTTACAACAGGGATTTCCCCAGATTCCCTGTATGTTTGTCCAAAGAGAAGGCGTGAAGCCATGGAAATTGTAACTGCCGATGAGGTAAACATGTAATAATTATGAAAGGCCGGAAGTCTAACAATCAGCTCGTTCGCTTGTCCCTTACATCATCCCCTACATCATCCCCCATGTGGGTTGGGGGTTAAAAGAATAGACCCACCGTGTCTCCCTACACGATTCTTAAGAGGCGAATAAATGGGGACATCGTGGCTTGAATTGTGCTTACTTGGAACTATTCTAGTGATATTGGTGCTTAATGGCCTTGCATAACCTACAAAGGCTGATAGGCATAAACATCTACGCATCCATGCATCCATCCATCCCATCCATCCAACCCAGACATACATCCCATCCATCCAACCCATCCATCCAACCCAGCCATCCATCCCATCCCATCCCATGCATCCATCCCATCCATGCATCCATCCCATCCCATCCCATCCCATCCCATCCCATCCCATCCCCCATCCCATCCCATCCCATCCCATCCCATCCCCTCTCATCCCATCCCATCCCATCTCATCCCATCCCATCCCATCCCATCCCCTCGCATCCATCCCTCGCACCCACCGCATCCACCGCATCCATCGCCATCCATCGCCATCCATCGCCATCCATCGCATCCATCCATCCATCATCCAACAATGCAGAGTAGTTTATTTGCCCTCCCAAGGCTGCATTCCCAAGGGCGTGGGGACGCAGTTCCTGCAGCCCATCCTGCCCAAGCACCCCAAGGGCGTGCTGCTGTGCCAGCGCCAGGAGGGACCTCATCCCCAGGGAGGCAGACGTCGCCCCCCGGGCTCCAGGAGGGGCCGCCAGATCCGGGGCCCCGAGGGGATGACGCGGTCTCGCTCCCAGGACAACCACTACCCGCACAGGCGTCGCTACCACACCCAGGGCCAGGCTCCCCACTTCTCGCGCCAGACCTCCAACGCGAGCAGTGCCCAGGTGCGTCCGGAGCGCTGTAGATATGGCGACATGGCGTGGTCCAATGTCCATATACTTGCTCTCTCTCTATCTCTATCTCTCTATCTCTATCTCTATCTCTCTATCTCTCTATCTCTCTATCTCTCTCTCACTCTCTATCTCTCTCTATTTCTCTCTCTCTCTGTCTCTCTCTCTCTCTCTCTCTCTCTCTCTCTCTCTCTCTCTCTCTCTTCTCCCTCTCTCTCTCTCCCTCTGTCTCTGTCTCTCTCTGTCTCTGCCGCTGTCTCTCTCTCTCTGTCTCTCTCTGTCTCTGTCTGTCTCTCTGTCTGTCTCTCTCTGTGTCTCTGTCTCTGTCTCTCTGTCTCTCTGTCTCTCTTTCTGTCTCTCTCTGTCTCTCTCTGTCTCTCTCTGTCTCTCTCTGTCTCTCTCTGTCTCTCTCTGTCTCTCTCTGTCTCTCTGTCTCTCTCTCTGTCTCTCTCTCTCTCTCTCTCTCTGTCTCTCTCTCTCTCTGTCTCTCTCTCTATGTCTCTCTCTGTCTCTGTGTCTCTCTCTGTCTTTGTCTCTCTCTGTCTCTGTCTCTGTGTCTCTGTCTTTCTGTCTGTGCCTCTCTGTCATGAAGTGCGTTTGCACGGGTAACTGCTTGTCGCCTGTTGTTGAACCGGATAGGTTCTGAGTGTCTGAAAGGCAAGGGAGCAGACCATCTGCCTTACCCGTTTTTCTTGAAGGATTCGTCCATCGTAGTCAGGAACTTGCGATCTTCCACGGACGTGCCAGCGATCTCATCATCGTTCGTTCTCTCGAGGACTTTGCTGCCGAGCTGGTCAGCTTCCGTGATTCTTAACTTGTTCTGGCACGGCTCGAATAGTGATTCTCTCCATTCATGCGAAACGTGGGTTTTGTTGACCCTGACTGAAGACAGACTCTGTCTTCCTAGATTTCAGAAAAGCCTTTGACATGGTACATCACGGCATACTATTGGATAAACTAGCTCTTTATTTTCATGGTCACACGACTGCGAAGTTTTTTCAGTTATTCCTGGATAATCGACAATGTGTCCAATTCGATGGGCACGTTTCCAAGTATGGTATTCTAAAAGCGGGTGTCCCACAGTGATCTGTACTAGGCCCCCTTTTATTCTGCTTATTCATAAATGACCTACCCTTGCATGTCACAGATAGAAAGGTCTCATGTAACATGTTTGCAGATGATACAACGCTGTCTACCGCGGACAGCTCAACCGAAACTCTGGCAGATAAACTCCAAAAAGAGTCTAGATGAAATATGTTGCTGGTATCTTTCAAATCACATGGTCCTCAACCCGTCCAAAACCAAGTATATGGTGATAACCACAAGGCAAAAACATCAACTCCATCCTTTGTCACTCCCACTCTCACTTGATGCAGGGCTGATAGAAAAGGGGAAAGAACACAAAGTGCTTGGGGTGGTGATGATTGACGAACAGTTAGACTGGAACTCACACATAAATCTGATGTGAGTTAATTCCCTGTACAGAAGAGCTTCTAAGCTTATGATCCCAAATAAATCTCTCAGCACTGAAAAGAAAATGGAAATGCTTGACATTTGTGTCTCTCCATAAGCATATGCAGCTCAATAAGTGTGTGCTTGTGAAAAAGGTAAAAGATGGCCGAACACCAGAATATCTAACCAAACTATTTGAGCAGTCATCATTCAGAGGACATGACAACTTTCTCCTGCCTCAGCCTCGCATCGATTTGTTCAAATCGAGCCTATCTTACTCTGGGACTGCTCTGTGGAATACACTGCCTGATGACATAAAATGTATAAAGTCTTTGCGTATGTTCAAAGACAAAATTCGCACTATTCTCAGGCATCATCGTATGACATAGTTTTCTACGCTTTCATCCGACATCTAGACAGTGGAACGGCTACGTGTGTATCTTATCTTGTAAATTTTTCACATATGCTTACTTCAGGCCACCCCTGGCTGAACTATTGGAGGGGTTCCGGCTGATTGGGGATGGGGAAGTAGGGGAGGGAGTGTACATCAAAAGGCTTTGGCCTACATGTATGTTATTTGTTTTTAACATTTGGATGTTTAGAATATTGTTTTTTTATGTATATGTCATTGTAGTTGCGTCAAGATCCATATTTAAATTTTGCTTTTCTGGTACACTATCTATCCATTTTAGTGTGCTTAAGACATTGTACATGTATAATTCTTGCGATAATTAGACTGACTTTCTCTCTCTCTCTCTATCTATCTCTCTCTCTGTCTCTCTCTCTCTCTCTCTCTCTCTCTCTCTCTCTCACCACACTTGAATATTTTGCCTCAAGGACTGAATGTAAGAAAGGCACTACTGCCTAATTCACTACCCTTGTAAAATGAAGTTCGTTCGTTCTCTATCTCTCTCTCTCTGTCTCTGTCTCTCTCTCTCTCTCTCTCTCTCTCTCTCTCTCTCTCTCTCTCTCACGCACGCACACCACGCACACGACATCCACCACACAAACACATACACAAACGCACATGTAAAACACACACACACACGCACGCACGCACGCAAAACGGCACACACGCACACAGAAGAAAGAAATAGTAAAAGTAATAAGTCTCATCAGCCTCAAGCCGTCTTATGTGTAATTGGTGGTCATTTAACAAGTTCTGAGTTTCAAATGAACTAATACATCGTAGCCGTGTTTGGGTTACTGTGCTCATAGTCAATTATGAAAACTTTTCTATTAAGCCGCATAATTATGCAACACAAAGAAAATTTGATGTCGTCGGAGCATGGCAAATAACTGTGCGAGAATTCTTTACATATAATATTTCCAGTGTTACAAAGCTCGTCCTAGTTAGGTGACAAGTTGTTGCGACTCCTCCTGTATTCAAATATTACAGGCAAAAGTGCGAAAAATGCTACTTTTCCTCAAAGGATCCTTATGCAAAATGGTTTTCTACTTTCTCTTAGTAGACCAACGTTAGTCTGTACTGACACTATTGTCTCCGACTAAATTTCAACACGTTATCTATTTTATATTAATCACTTACCTAAAATTTGTATCGCTCTCAGAGATTAAGGCATTGAAAGAACAAAATATTGAACTGATGTGTTCACATCTCTAAATCTTTACTTCACCGTGTCCTCTAATGCTTCTGACTCGGAGACTTCCTCGAAAGACGTTTTACGTTCAAACACTGTGCACGACCGTCTCCCCAAAATTGTTTTAATGTCTACATGTACATACACGCTCTCAAATAAGAAAAAGTATGTGGATGGGAATTATAAATACACTCATCTCTTTTGTTGATTCGCAACAGGGGAATTTCAATAGAAGTGATGCATTGACTAGTTTGTTTTCCACCAGTTTCATGGATGTCGATTCAGCGACCCCCCTGTGGGTTCGGGGTGAGAATAGACCCACCGCGTCTCCCTACACGATTCGTAAGAGGCGAATAACTAGGGACATCGTGACTTGAATTGCACTTAATTGGAACTCTTCCAGTGATTTTCTTGCTTGGCCTTATATAGCCTGCAAAGGCTGATTAGGCTGTAAAACTCCATCCATCCATCCATCCATCCATCCATCCATCCATCCATCCATCCATCTATTCAGCGACCCTGTATAACCTACAATGGCCGATAGACAGCGAAGCCGTATCTCTCAAGACTATGGGAAAGATTTGTTGCTCGGTGCTGAATGACCGATGTGAAACTTAAATCGTGCACGTCATCCTGCAAAATCTGAAATCCTTGGCCATCTCCATTGAATCTACCCGGAGATAAATAACGTTTTTTCCATTTACGACCGTAAGCATGTACATCCCTCCGTACCTACAGTATGTATTATGCTACTGTCTCGCTAGTCATTGTTTGACATATATTTTCGTCTAATAAGGCAAACTGCAGCTCTTTTGTGCGTGTACATTTTCTGTTCCATTGCTCTTGCAGTCCTCAGAAAACGTGCTGGACGAGAGCTTTCTGCCCCCAGCCGTCCCCGTGACGGAGGAGATGCTGGCTGAGGCCCAGAGACTTGCCACCATGATGTCCCAGTTGTCTGCCTCCTCTCAGGCTCCTCAGACCCCCCAGACCCCCTACCAGACCCCTCGTCTCCTCACGCATCCCGCCTCGGCTCCCCGCCTCACTATTCGCCATGACTATACCCCTCGCCATAACTCGACCCTTCGCCATGACTCTACCCCTCGCCGCGACTCCACTATTCATCGCGACATCACCCCCCACCGCGATGCCATACCAAATCGTGTGATCCAGGAGTCAAGGGTCAAGGATATTACGCCTGTCCAGAGCACACCCATGGTGCTATGCGAGGGCAAACTGGAATCCACCTTCCAGGTGAGACAGACCGAATGTTTTTCAGTGGTAAACTGATAGTTCTGGAGCATAGTCTTTGTGTTTTAGTTGATATTCCGCCATGAACGTAGTCATGGTCTCGTCCCATTGTCTCGTGCTGATACTGAAACGTCACCTGAGTATAGTTTGATACGCATCCAAGTGAGCTTGATAAGTGATCCTATGATCAGGGGGTAAAGTGTAAAGCAGTTTGATCCCCAGAACTGGGTGATAAATTGCTAAATAAAACCAGTACGTTTGCCTTTTGTATCGTCACAATGTACGTCCCACTATTGGTGCTCTTTAGTGGTTGAGGTTGCTGTGTAGGACTCGGCACACCACAAGGGACTTCCACAGCGGGTTTTGGGTAAGTACTTGACCCACCGCGTCTCCTTAGCATGATTTGTTGAATAAGTGGGGGAGTAGAGATTTGGCCCGCTCGTTCCATAATCAGCGCCCCCTGAGGGTTGGGGGTAAGAATAGACCCACCGATGCGGTGATTACTAAGAGGCAAATATCTAGGGACTTATTGACTTGATTTGCGCTTACTCCAAACTTTCTAGTGATTTTCGTGCTTATTGATCTTACAATGCCTTCAGAGGCTGATAGGCAATAAACATCCATCCATCCATCCACCCATCCACCCACCTACACACCCACCTACACACCCACCTACACACCCACCCTCCCACCCATTAATATATCCATAATCAGCTTGCATAGCCAACAGAGACTAATAGGTCGTAAAACTCTATTCATTCTTCATTCATCTACAAGGAACGGTGTCCTAAATGGCATTCAGCTATTCGTTAGGGATCTCAACTCTCAGGACAATACTTGACACTCCTGCGTGATCCAATCAGAAAAGAAGTTGTGCTTCTAGAGGACATTAGTTCCGATTTGTAACTATCGAGTGCCGCTTGAGGACCGGAGTCTTACAGAAGTGTGATCAGAATTGGGTGTTCACAGAATCACCAAACGCGAGTCCGATATCACATTCCGCCACACGTGCCACATTCCGCCACACGTGCCACATTCCGTCCCACGTACCACATTCCGTCACACGTACCACATTCCACCACACGCACCACATTCCACCAAACGCACCACATTCCGCCACACGTACCACATTCCACCACACGTACCACATTCCGCCACACGTGCCACATTCAGCCACACGTACCACATTCCGCCACACGTACCACATTCCGCCACACGTACCACATTCCGCCACACGTACCACATTCCGCCACACGTACCACATTCCGCCACACGTACCACATTCCGCCACACGTACCACATACTGCACGTGGTCGTTGATGGTGGCTGTGCAACCCCTGAGAATTGTACCGCGTCTAAGCAGACATTTTAAAAAATCAATCATGGCTTGTTTTGTGCACAAAATAATATACCTTTTGATCACACCACTATAAAAGTCTGCAACTTTACCGATACTATGTCATTTGTTGTTTTGTCTTTTCATTAACAATAATATGGTTGGTAATCCGAAAAGATTAGTAGTTGTATGCTGTCTAGTTGTACATCGACGAATCATTAACCTTCGAACACGTTATCCTGCTTCACTGCCTTTGAACCACATATGCTATAGTTTCTCGTTTCATCTTTCCTAGGTCCATTTGACCTAACCACACTTTACTTTTACAAAAATTGACAAGTGAAGAAAATTCTGACGGACAATTTTGTTTCAAATGAATGGATTCACTAAAATTCTCTACTTATATGCTTTTTTCTGTGTAGACCGCCACAGCCTATTCTAATAGTGACATAAATAAGCTTTTAATTCAATGTTGCAGGAAATTCCTCTGTCCGAGATCCTGCCCGTGAAAGCTCGGGAGTCCAAACTCGTGAAGCCCACGAAGCCAAAGACGAACTTCCTAATGATGGTGAAAGGAGGACTCAGCAATCTCTTCAGGTCAACGTGATCCGAGACATCACGTGATCCGAGACATCACGTGATCCGAGACATCACGTGATCCGAGACTCCGAGACATCACGTGATCCGAGACATCACGTGATCCAAGGCATCAGCAGGTTCAGGTAGCTGCGGTCGGTCCTCACAGACTTCGGGAAAGGAAGAGCGACGTCGGCTTGGCTTAAGCTCAGCCTGACAAGGTTTGTCGACTGAACTGAGAACAGTTTCATTATGCTTCGATATGACTCTGTTCTGTGATGTGCCTCTCTCACGAGACTGGATCTTTCCGGTTTACATGCATGTTTCCAAACTCCAGTGCACTCAAGTGTGCTCAGAAGTGTTTTTCACTCAGTTGTTAAAGTATAATGTCCTTATCTCTGCTCGCCCAACCTAATTGTTAGTTATCACCTGTTCTTAATTCCACTTACGACAAAGTCACGCAACTGCGACAGACGGCACGCAACTCGAGGCGACGTAGTTCTGCGTTGCACTCAACAGAATCTTCCAGAAGGTTCAGATTTCGTGCGGAAGCAAACTCTTTAAGTCTATAGAGGTTTCAACCACACCAAAATAACTCCCAGAAGAAAACGTTATTTCTCAGTTCAGTCTGACTACATTTCTCGCATTCTCCGGATGTTTAGCACGGAATTGTACGACGGTGAGATAAAGCATTTTGATTTCTATGAATACAGTTTTGTTACATCCACATAGTGATAATCCAGAGACGTTTCACATTGCTGTTCTCTCGTCTTTTGCCAGACAAATGAAACTTCGCAAAATTCATTTTTCACAAAAGCCTCAACACCAACGATGACTGACTAACGATACGGCTAGGGCCCAAGAGAGAGGACCACAACTATTAACATAAAATGCTGTGGTAGTTTTCCAGCACAAAGCTGTGCAATTGTTCCAAACAGATGTATACGTATAAGACGAGCCTTCACAACTGTCTAGTTGCCATCACGACCAGTGCTCTGGGCGCGTTCTCACACCAAGGTCAGTTGTCCATACATCTTGTACTTTTGAGAAAGAACTACCTGCGCGACTGAGACATAAACCTTGACTGCTGTGTTCGAGAGCCATGGGGTCAAGGACGTCAGTGGCTATGACCTTTTCTCTTGAGGTCGGAGAGATCCGCTGGAGACCAGAACAGCCATACAGCTGTGACCACACTGCCAAATTAATTTCGAGGTTAAACGTCATTAGTTTCTTCCATTAGTTCCTTCCACTATTTCCAGAATGTTTGTTTGAAGAAATGTGGCTCATGGATGCATTCTACATTTAATTTTTTTGACAACCATTTAATTAAGCTTCCTTGGTTCGGCATGTTGAAAATCTCCAAACTCGGTGGATTGAGTGCTTGAGGAAACGTGTCATTCCAGGCCAATGTATATCCTCACAGTAAACACTTCTCCTTTGAAAATATTTCATCGAGTCTGTTTACATTTTCCAAAGCAGTCGTCTACATCAAACTTCCCTTTTGTGCGAGAAATGACGTATGGCTAAAAACATTTCGTGTGTGGCAGCAGACACTACCCGAAAATGAAACGTTTCCCCTTGAAAATAATAGAACATGCCGTCAAAATTAAATGTTGACAGACAAAGCGACAACCCTTGCGAAGCATTTATATCTTCGTCAGAGGGTTTTGCTGAATGACTGAAATATGGCAGTCCTCCGCTGAAGGAGTAAACTAAAAGGTTTTCTGTGCAAAACCGCTATATTGCAATTTTCTCTGTATTTATACTGCAAATTCTAAAGAGTCAATTGTATATATATATTTTATTTTTTTCTATTCTGCTTGTATATAAACAAGATAGACTGTACAGATCAAGATGTGTCCAGGAAACCATTGTTGATTAGTCCAACAAGGATGTATAACGCATCGAATTGGCAGCTGTGCTCTGTAAACCGTACCACTGGTGAATGTACAGGTATGTATTTGAAAGCATTTCTATGTAGCATATGTAAATATCATGTGATGTAGAACATGTAGGTTTTTCAATCTTCTTCTACGTAACGATCATGATGGATATACTCAGCATGAGCTATAGCGTTCAAAATT
>JAWQFJ010034217.1:10000-17187 GCA_034096865.1 Theodoxus fluviatilis | reverse complement strand
AACACGTCTGGGAACACGTCTGGGAACACGTCTGGGAACACGTCTGGGAACACGTCTGGGAACACGTCTGGGACACGTCTGGGGACACGTCTGGGAACACGTCTGGGAACACGTCTGGGAACACGTCTGGGGACACGTCTGGGGACACGTCTGGGAACACGTCTGGGAACACGTCTGGGAACACGTCTGGGAACACGTCTGGGAACACGTCTGGGAACACGTCTGGGAACACGTCTGGGAACACGTCTGGGACACGTCTGGGAACACGTCTGGGAACACGTCTGGGAACACGTCTGGGAACACGTCTGGGAACACGTCTGGGAACACGTCTGGGAACACGTCTGGGAACACGTCTGGGAACACGTCTGGGAACACGTCTGGGAACACGTCTGGGAACACGTCTGGGAACACGTCTGGGAACACGTCTGGGACACGTCTGGGGACACGTCTGGGAACACGTCTGGGAACACGTCTGGGAACACGTCTGGGAACACGTCTGGGAACACGTCTGGGAACACGTCTAGTAACACGTCTGGGAACACGTCTGGGAACACGTCTGGGAACACGTCTGGGAACACGTCTGGGAACACGTCTGGGACACGTCTGGGGACACGTCTGGGAACACGTCTGGGAACACGTCTGGGAACACGTCTGGGAACACGTCTGGGAACACGTCTGGGAGACACGTCTGGGAACACGTCTGGGGACACGTCTGGGAACACGTCTAGTAACAAATCTGGGAACACGTCTGGGAACACGTCTGGGAACACGTCTAGTAACAAATCTGGGAACACGTCTGGGGACACGTCTGGGAACACGTCTAGTAACAAATCTGGGAACACGTCTGGAGACACGTCAGGGGACACGTCTGGGAACACATCTGGGGACACGTCAGGGAACACCTCTGGGAACACGTCTGGGGACACATCTGGGACCACGTCTGGGAACACGTCAGGGGACACGTCAGGGGACACGTCTGGGGACACATCTGGGGACACTTCAGGGAACACGTCTGGGAACACGTCTGAGGACACCGTGCTGGAAACCCGTCCCTGGGAACACAGTCCTGGGAACACCACGTGTGGTGAACATCCATGAGGGACACCTGGGGGAATCACGTCTGGGTGACACACGTCCGGGGAACACGTCTAGTACCGACGTCTGGGAATAACACATGGGGAATACGTGTGCGGAACAACAGTCTGGGACACCGTCCTGGCGAACGACCGTACTGTGGGTACACGTCTGTGAGAACACGTTTGGAACAGTCTAGTAACACGTCTGGGAAACACGTCTTGAGGACACGTCTGGGGACACGTCCTGGTAACACGTCTGGGACACGTCTGGGAACACGTCTGGGGACACGTCTGGGAACACGTCTGGGAACACGTCTGGGAACACGTCTGGGGACACGTCTGGGAACACGTCTGGGGACACGTCTGGGAACACGTCTGGGGACACGTCTGGGCACACGTCTGGGGACACGTCTGGGGACACGTGTGTGGGAACACGTGTGGGAACACGTGTGGGAACACGGGAACGTTACGTAGTGCCTGACGTGACGTGACGAGCTCTGTAGTATGACGTCATAGTTTTGCCTTTTTTCCAGGACTGAATAGGCAAGACTTACTTCCCACGCCTTGATACCTCCATGACTACTGTCCTTTTGCTGCCCAGATACGCATTGGTTGCACAGTTGCATTCGCGCACATGAAGATCCCCAGAAAAAAACGGGGGTGCACACAACCCAGACACCACACCCGTTCACAAACAGCACGGCACGCACCGCAACTAGCTACCTACCACACCAGCACCACCACATTGGCTCAGAACTGCTCAAACAATGTCTTGTGTAGTTACCATATTTTACGGGACTTCTATCTCCTGCAATGACTGGCCGCATGCACGCACGCAACGGCACAACACCGCAGACGCACACTAAACACCACACCACACTACACAACACACACACACACACCACTACCACCACCACCTATAGTAATAGCACGAAAACTGTAAAAGACAAGCAATATTCTACCACTTTACTTACAATAGATCTCCTCTTCAATGAACTGAACACGCGCGCGCGCAAACACACAAACACACACACACACACACACACACACACACACACACACACACACACACACACACACACAGATGGGGGTTGGGGGGTGGGGGGTGAATGCGACATGGGGGAAATCAGAGAAAGGCAGACACGCACATCGTGTCCTCTGCAATTCCGTCGTACAAAGTTTCACTTTGTGCCCTGCCTGCCTGAGACACAGGGCGTGTGACCTGTAGCATATGAAAAGCACATTGGCTGTGTATTCCTACTGACTCATGCTTTCTGTGCGCTTTATCTCACAGACATGGGGGACAAGCGTGGGATCCAACAGACGACATTTCCTGAGAGAATACTTTTAAAGACGCCGACACTGAAACCTTTCCCCAGTCGTTCCCTGACTGCCGCCATGTTGGTCCTGCTTCTGTCGCTGGTCGCCCTCGCCTGGGGGCAGCACCTCCCCGTCCCTCAGCTGCGTCCCGTGGAGGCGGGCGGTGCGGAGTTCTCCATTCAGGGTAGGTAACTCATAAGCTTTCCAATCAGGGTAGGTAACTCTGAAACTTTATATTCAGGGTAGGTAACTGAAATTTTCCATTCAAGGTAGGTAAGTCCGAAGCTTTCCATTCAGGGTAGGTAACGCTGAAGCTTTCCATTCAGGGCAGGTAACTCTGAATATATTTATACTTAGTGGCGTTTTCTTGTCCGGATGAGCATGTACAGAGAGTTTCAAATTGGATGATAAATTCTGGAGTCACCTACAAGGAGTCGGTCACAATCAGGGAAAGTAGCTTCAGCAGAGAAAATGTGAAGTAAAACATGCAAACAAAAGAGAACAAGCACTCTGAAGGAATGATACGAATATTATCACATGCAAATACCCTCTCTGCCTAAAGCCAGTGCCTGTGTATACATGTGTGTATATTTCTTCGTCTTTGTCTCTATATATCTCTCGCGCACCCTTCACCACCCTCTGGCCCCTTTTTCAAACATGTATTTCATGCGCGCCTCACAAAATGTACACTTCCACCTTGAAACACACACACTTACATAAACCTTACAACACACACGCATGCACACACACGCACACACACGCACGCACGCACACACACGCACGCACGCACACACACGCACACAGAAGCACACGCGCATATATAAATCACACAAACACCACATCACACAGGTACACCTCCCCCCTAACACTAACACAAAAACGCTCACACAAACATACGCACGCATGCACACACATACATTCTTCTTCTCTCTCTCTCTCTCTCTCTCACTCACTCTCTCTCTCTCTCTCCCTTCCCCCACTCGTATGCATGCTCACTATCACTATTCCCATCTTGCTTCCGACTGCAGGCTCTGGGTTTGTCCACAGAACGTGTGTCTACTCTTGTCTTGCAGATGCTCCTGGCTTGGTGAGCGTTTTCTTCAGCTACACGACCCCACAAGGCAGGCCTCTGATGCGTGAAGCCTACAGAGGATGTAAGTTCTCTTTTCCCTCTCTCGGGGGCTAGGGAGATGTGGGTTGGGAGGTTGGGGGCTTCAGGGATTGAAAAGTCGGGAGTTGGGGTGGGGGTGGGGAGTTTAGAGAGTTGGGCTTTGTGAATGGGGAAGGATTAATGCAAGATTAGCAAATTTGAGTACTGGTGGGATCAATGTAGAAATGGGGTTGATGGGGTGGGGGGTGGTTTGTGGGGAGGAAGTGGGGTGGGGTGGGGAGGAAGTGGGGTGGGGGTGGGGGGTGCGAGAATATATCTGGAAGAAAAGGGAAGCCTACAGATGGAAGCCGAAAGTCTCTAAAATATACATTTGGGTGACATCACTTTCTAAAGATTCTTCTAGGATGACGCCACCTTTCAAAAGATCCATCTAGGATGACGTCACTTTCAAAAGGTCCATCTAGGGTGACGTCACTTTCAAAAGGTCCATCTAGGATGACGTCACTTTCAAAAGGTCCATCTAGGGTGACCACTTTCAAAAGGTCCATCTAGGATGACGTCACTTTCAAAAGGTCCATCTAGGGTGACGTCACTTTCAAAAGATCCATCTAGGATGACGTCACTTTCAAAAGGTCCATATTGAGTGAAGTCACCTTTCAAAAGGTCCATCTAGGATGACGTCACTTTCAAAAGATCCATCTAGGGTGAAGTCACCTTTCAAAAGATCCAACTAGGATGACGTCACTTTCAAAAGGTCCGTCTAGGTTGACGTCACTTTCAAAGATCCGTCTCTGGTGACGTCACTATCAAAAGATCCATCTAGGGTTACTTTACTTTCAAAATATCCATCTAGGGTGAAATCACTTTTTAAAAGTCCCTTTAGGGTGACGTCACTTTCGAAACATCCCTCTGAGATGACGTCACCATTCAAAAGGTCATTTTGGGTAACATTACCTTTATAAAATCCATCCAGGGGGGTGTCACAAGCAGGGCTATTCCTGGTAACAGAATATATGACCATTTTGGTATTGTAGTATGTTCTGATGTTGGAAATTTGGGATTTTACGACAGTGGTAGTGTTGTCCATAAATGACACTGAAAGTGACTTTCACGCATGCGCTGAAGTGGTGTAGTGATCCCGCAGCAAGTGTTATATCCTTTGAACCTCGACGTGGTAGCTGTGATTTCCAAACCCTGACTACCGTTCCCAAATCAGTACCAGCGCAGTTTTCGTGTAGTTCAAGATTACAACGGGAATCTGCGGTCTTGAAACGAATCGTGTATTCTTTATCTCAAAAGGGCTTTGCATGGAAGGCAAAGCTATTTATGTAGGACGCCGTGATCTGGGACGTTCAACTAATGCTCTGTGACCCGGCTGAACCGGGAAATTTCCATGAGCAGAACTGGCACCGCGCCTGTGCCTGCTCCCCATCACCCTCAAAGGCCAACCGCGTTATCATTCCGGCTTCAAGGGAGGGACAGACCACACGCCTTAAATGTGGGAACACATACGGCATCACGAGCTGTCTTTCCACAAGTGGGAATGTACGCAAATAATTTAAATAGGATTCAACCAGTTGATATTTTTCTAAACACGTGAATCTCCTTCATTTAGAGAGTAAACCTGTGGGCCTTTTTCTAGGTTAAAGCAACATGTTCAGGAACATTCTGAAGAGATAAGGAGATTGAGCTATGTAGGTCATCAGCAGGTATACAAAATCACAATTCATGCACGCATAATCTTTCAGATATGGAGTGCAACCTAAACGTCAAACCAAAGTAGTATTCCCTCAGTATAAACCCTAACTTCATGAGGTCCTTCGATGACCTGCCAACTACTTCTGTAAAATTCTCGAATCTATCGGTACAAACATCTCAGATTTGTTTTCCGGGCGGCTTTGAGGAGATTAATTTTGTCATTTGTTGAAAGGTGGAGGGTGACGCTGCAATCCTGATGGTCTGTGTACCGGCGTACCTGTGTCAAAACTTAGCATTAAAATGATGTCTGCATAATAGTAATTTAAACAAAATCGCAAACTTGATGAGACAATAATTTAATTATGTACTTTGAATGCAAGTACGCCCTTTCCCTCTTTGTCAACAGTATTCTAATGCTGTCTTATCAAAATGTCCATTCTTGTGGACAATATTTCAGTTTCTACTTTTGACACATGAACAGACAGCATTTGTGTCAGAAGTTACCGTTTAGAAAAGTTTGCACAATATTACAGTTGCATACATAATAGTTTAGTCATGCCGACAACATTATCACGTTTTCCATACTATTTCTAGTAGTGGAAATTTTTGTTTGTTTGTTGGGTTGGTTTTTCTCTGTTTGTGTCCTTTGTTTGTTTTTGTTTGGGGGGGATGGGGGGGGGGGGGGGGCGTTGGAATAGGGGGATGGAGGGTGGGATGTGTGCTGGGTGTGCTCTGTGTGTGTGTGTGTGTGTGTGTGTGTGTGTGTGTGTGTGTGTGAGTGTGTGAGTGTGTATGTGTGTGTTTATTTTTGACATGTATACTGTCATATAGATGACGTAACATAGTCACAAATTTTCTGCAATCCAGTACACAGAGGCCTTGCTCATTTTTATCACGTGGTTTTCCCCGCACTCTCTCTCCCACCCTCACGCATTGCCCTCCTCTTTACAGTTGACGGTGTATGGCGGTACCGTGATGTCGACCTTGAACTTGTACAGCAGCTGACCTATGACGTCATCGCACTGCTGGGGAGCGGCGAAGTGAAAAGAGTGACGTCTGTCTCAGCACCACGTGAGTTGCTGTGTCGTGCACAGCTCCAAATGGGGCGCGTTTGCTTAAAGCTAGTATCTTGCAAGAACTTGCAAAGAATTATGCCTGTGTCAACGCGTGTCAACATGATGAAAGGAGATGTGAAGGCAGTCACATGCTGACACAAGTTGACACCGGCCTGTACCTCGCAAGCCCTCGCGTCTATGCAACGAGGTCCTGCAGCACTGTGGACAACACCTGGTTCTTCAACCGGCACATCGCATTTAGGTTTTTCAACATCTCTGAACAACACAACACTCGAGTTTATGTGTGCGTTGATTGCTGCGTTCGTTCGTGCGTGTATGTTTGCTAGTGTGCGTGAGTGCGTACGTGTTTGTGTGTTGTGTGAATCCGCGCATATGTGCGTGCCTGTGCTCGTGGATGTGTGTATGTTCATGTGTATTCATGACCAAAGATGCGGCTAAGTCTCCTTTTCTGTCTGTGAGTCTTGTGTGTCCTGTGTGTCTTGTGTGTCTTGTGAGTCCTGTGTGTCCTGTGTGTCTTGTGTGTCTTGTGTGTCGTGTGTGTCCTGTGTGTCCTGTGTGTCCTGTGTGTCTTGTGTGTCTTGTGTGTCCTGTGTGTCCTGTGTGTCCGGTGTGTCTTGTGTGTCTTGTGTGTCCTGTGTGTCCTGTGTGTCCTGTGTGTCTTGTGTGTCTTGTGTGTCCTGTGTGTCCTGTGTGTCTTGTGTGTCTTGTGTGTCTTGTGTGTCCTGTGTGTCCTGTGTGTCCTGTGTGTCTTGTGTGTCTTGTGTGTCCTGTGTGTCCTGTGTGTCTTGTGTGTCTTGTGTGTCTTGTGTGTCCTGTGTGTCCTGTGTGTCTTGTGTGTCTTGTGTGTCTTGTGTGTCATGTGTGTCCTGTGTGTCCTGTGTGTCTTGTGTGTCTTGTGTGTCCTGT
>JAWQFJ010034214.1:70000-95000 GCA_034096865.1 Theodoxus fluviatilis | reverse complement strand
GAATCGTGACCGTTTCACACCAGTGCGCATGCGCGGAATGAACTCGAACAGTGAGGGTTCAACAGCCGATGCAAAGGTCATTCCCAGTAAGTCGAATTTTCTCAAAACGAAATTCCCACAGTCAATGTTCGTTGCTGGACTCTTCATGCATACTCATATCTTTGCATTTCGCTAGAACCATCTTGTTTGTGAGCAAAAGAACTGAAAGGATCTACAGTATGCGAATAGAATGATTTCGACAAAGATACCTCTGCCGACAGCTAATCCGCTACTGGCTGGATCGTTAAAGAAGTTTGAGTAACGAGTGTTCAAATGCAGACTCCTATGGGTATCGTATGGCCCTGTGCTCCTCCATCACCGCCAGAACACTCTGTATTGAGACAGTCCTGTGTGTCTTCTTCCTGTGTAGTCGCCTGTCATTGAGTGCTCGCTCGCTGTCGCCTGACACACAAAGCTGAGCAGATCCTTGCGTCGCATCCTCGGGTTAGATATCTACATGTACTTTAAGCCCAGAAGTAAAACCGGGTACCTGTGAGGGCAATGATGGGACACTCTAATGCGACTGGCCCTCAATATGACCGTGATACGGCATCGCGTTGGAATATTTTTTCCCCACGTACCCGACTGTGCATGTTCCCTCTCTCTGTCACTGTGCTTGTTCCCTCTCTCTGTCACTGTGCTTGTTCCCTCTCTGTCACTGTGCTTGTTCCCTCTCTCTGTCACTGTGGATGTTCCCTCTCTCTGTCACTGTGCTTGTTCCCTCTCTCTGTCACTGTGCTTGTTCCCTCTCTCTGTCACTGTGATTGTTCCCTCTCTCTGTCACTGTGCATGTTCCCTCTCTCTGTCGCTGTGCTTGTTCCCTCTCTCTGTCACTGTGCTTGTTCACTCTCTCTGTCGCTGTGGATGTCCCCTCTCTCTGTCACTGTGCTTGTTCCCTCTCTCTGTCGCTGTGCTTGTTCCCTCTCTCTGTCACTGTGCTTGTTCCCTCTCTCTGTCCCTGTGCTTGTTCCCTCTCTCTATCACTGTGCTTGTTCCCTCTCTCTGTCGCTGTGGATGTTCCCTCTCTCTGTCACTGTGCTTGTTCCCTCTCTCTGTCGCTGTGGATGTTCCCTCTCTCTGTCACTGTGCATGTTCCCTCTCTCTGTCACTGTGCATGTTCCCTCTCTCTGTCACTGTGCTTGTTCCCTCTCTCTGTCACTGTGCATGTTCCCTCTCTCTGTCACTGTGGATGTTCCCTCTCTCTGTCACTATGGATGTTCCCTCTCTCTGTCACTGTGCATGTTCCCTCTCTCTGTCACTGTGCTTGTTCCCTCTCTCTGTCACTGTGCTTGTTCCCTCTCTCTGTCACTGTGCTTGTTCCCTCTCTCTGTCACTGTGCTTGTTCCCTCTCTCTGTCACTGTGGATGTCCCCTCTCTCTGTCACTGTGCATGTTCCCTCTCTCTGTCACTGTGCTTGTTCCCTCTCTCTGTCACTGTGGATGTCCCCTCTCTCTGTCACTGTGCATGTTCCCTCTCTCTGTCACTGTGCTTGTTCCCTCTTTCTGTCACTGTGGATGTTCCCTCTCTCTGTCACTGTGCTTGTTCCCTCTCTATGTCGCTGTGCTTGTTCCCTCTCTCTGTCACTGTGCTTGTCATCAGATGCCAGTAAAGGATTGATGGTGTCCCAATGATCAGAGGGTAAAATGTAAAGCTGTGTGAGCACTAGACCTAGATGGTTAGTGGCAGAAGAAAATTAATTCGTTGAGGTGTTTTTCCTGTTCTGAGTGATACCATCTTTTGTCAAACTGTTAGAGGACGTGTAATAGGGCATGGGTGTCCGTAAGACATCAACCAGATGTGATTTTCTCATCTTGCTTTGTTATATCTCTACACGCCTCGATCAGGAGTTTTGCTTCGTGTTTTTTTAAAATTATCTGCCAGTATATACGCAAATGTGAACTACGATATATGTATTTGCATTGAATGACATAAAGTATTTGAATGAAATTTTAAAATAAACTTTGTCGGCATCTGGTATGTCTGCGTAGGATTGAAGAGGTCAAGCATTCGAGCATTTTAGTTCACTGGAGACTTCGCCTACCGGCGAAAGTGTCTCTAGCCCAGTTGACATCACGTGATGGAAGGTTTTTGTCCGAAATATGCAAATGGAGGTCACACGAGAGGCTTATGGGATAGTTGATCTGCTCCCTGACATACGCCATTAAAGTAGTTCTAAGACTTTTTCGCATTAAACTCTTAACTTACTCGTGTTGAGGCAATAAACAAGCGTTTATTCTATAATATAAAATATTTGTGTTGAAATAGAAAGTTTTGACATCTGAATGATTTATGTAAAAAGTGGAGAGAGAAAAAAAGAGTATCAGAACAAACATTTTTGGCGCAATGCTGTAATGCGAAGGGTCAAGTCTAATACGCATTCATTGCGAACTGTTCCAGAGTCAATACTGACTCGGGTTCACAGAATGGCATATGAGGTGACTTGTAGAAACACACACACACGCGCGTGATTTTGTACGCACATAATAAATCTTTAGGGAAAAAAGGAAGAAACAGACAGGGTCAGTTGCTGGCTACTGACAAGGGAAAATATTGAAAAGAACAAAGTGAAAGCTATAGGTGAATGAAAACATTTGGTAATCAGCTTACAAATAGCCCGTCACACCCTCCCTCGCATATCTCACTCATAGATAGTGGAAAGGAGTGAGGGCGGAGGGGGTCGGGGTGGGGAAAAAAACATTGAATTCTTTTTATCTGAGCCAAATAAGGAGGACACGTGAAGTTAAGGATTTTAAAAGTTCAGGAACGGACATGTTCGGAGACTTGGATGCAACGCAAGCGCGTTAGAACTGCGTCTCAACCTCTGGTCTTGCTCTCATCAAAGCGCTTGTGCCTTTGACCTCTCTGACTTGCAGTTGTGGTAGTGCAGCGCCACTCATCCAGTATCATCTCAGTACGGAAAAGGACCACGCAAGCAACGGTACAAAGTCTGTGAAGAAAGTGACGCCTCACCTGAATGCATCGGAGGAACTTCTCGTGAATTCCATGCAGTGCGTCATGTTTTCAGGTAGGCGGTCGCACAGTGGCTGCGAGGGAGACAAAGGCCAGGTATTCAGATCAATTGCACGTTGTATCGATCAGTTCGGGCATCCAGGTGGGCAGGTCAGGCACTCATCCTGTGTCGGAAGCCAATCGAACGAAGAACCTTGGACCAGCCTCTCCATGGGCTTTCGCTGACAAGACAATGGCCAGACTCGTCCCACAATTTGCATTCTCTGGGGAACAGGATTCGCTGGTCTGGTTGCCTGAAAGGCTGAACGGCAGCTCCTGCCAGTAATGAAAGAAGAAAAAGATCGATGCCAACGAAGCGTATTGATTCCAGAGCAGTTCGAATTGTTCGTTGGCACGCAGTTAGGAAGATGACATTTTGTTCGTGAGGAGCACAAAAGCAAACCGAAGAAACAAAACATGGGTCTTACAAAATGAGACGTCAAGTGTGTACGGTATTTAATAAGTCACATTGAACTGGTAGTGTTGTAAAGTGGTCTTGTGTAAAACGAACTCATCTAAGACTAACACGAAGTTATCTATTTGATTAGGGTTCAACGGAGTCACATATCGATTGTGTTGCGAGGCATGCTTTCCTTTTCAATCTCATTAACATTTTTAAAGAAATTTTTGCCATGGGGTTTGCGTGAAGGAAATTACTGAAGTGTTGAGATGGGCTCAACCCAATCTTAACGACGAACACCGACAAATCCAGCTTTAACTTGAAAAGGGGGGAAATGCAGTGAGAGTCTGGTGAGCGATGTACTGCTGCAACATGATTCAGGCTCTGGATCCCTCTGGTCTGGTTCACACGTAGGGTTGGATCTTAAAGATTCGATCTCGTCCTGGCTGCCTCTTTGGCTGCTCGGAGCATCCCCAGGATGGGAGAGGCCTGGAAGTTCAGTGGCCAGGGGTTCCAGCTGCTTCGAGGATCATCGAGCTGCTCAGGCTGAAGGTTGTACTCACGTAGAGGAGCAGAGAACTGAAGGGATGAAAACAAGGGCCTTTGTATCCTCCTGTTCTGGTCAAGAATCTAATACACTCGTCTGAGATCACTTGCACACTTGAAGCTGGATGGACTCTAAATCTGCATCCCCCCATCCAGACGCTTGCCTACCATCGTTTCACTCCCAATCAGAGGGATAAAAAGTGCGCCTGTGAAGGTACAGCCTACACAGGCTGATAGGCCGTAAAACTCCCTTCTTTAATTCATCTTCTACTCTGACCTAAGGGTAACGGTGCTCTTGTTTATTTTGTGAATTTTCAACCCATTGATCGGTGCTCAAACCGCACAAATTTACCCCCTGAAAAACGTTATCATCTTTGATCACTTGGCCAGTTTGGATATTAAAAGAAATTATCAACCCGAAGAATATTGAAAAGCAGAGACGCTTTGCAAAAGAGCGCTTTTAAGTTTGTAGAGTGTGGACTCTCATGGAAATGGCCACATTTTCTGATTACACTAAAACAAACACATCTATACAAGCAAACACATGTCAAGGACCGTAGGAGTTACCAACTCCCACCCAGTTTATATAGGCATGTGAATGTGACACAGTCGTGCCACTCATTACAGCGGAAAGCAAACAAACATTCTTGAGTAGTGCTGTATCTATAAAGGCCAAGGCTAATCGTTCATTGCCCCCATCAGTCCACGGTCTGTCTGAGTTGCTGCAGTCAAACGCGCTCTACGAGGGCTTTCCATTCTTCGTGGATGTCTGTGTCTCTGTGGGCGGTCCAAAGCTAGTGGGAATGCTGTCGGGCGATGGCAGACTGGAGATGAGGAACGATGGGTAGGCTGGTGGGATGCAGGAGTTCCAGGCAAGGGTAGATTTAGTGATAACCATGTATGTATTCAGACACACTCTGTGTTATGAAGGATTTAAGTCACAACCATGCTACCTACATAATTTGTTATAAAGAATGGAGGAAAACATCTTACCAGAATAGAGTGACAGAGAGAGAGAGAGAGAGAGAGAGAGAGAGAGAGAGAGAGAGAGAGAGAGAGAGAGAGAGAGAGAGAGACAGACAGACAGACAGGCCGACAGACAGACAGACAGACAGACAGACAGAAGACAAACAGACACACACACACACACACACACACACTCACATACACGGACGGTACGGACGGACGGACGGGCAGGCAGGCAGGCAGACAGGCAGGCAGGCAGGCAGACAGGCAGGCAGACAGGCAGGCAGGCAGGCAGGCAGGCAGACAGACAGACAGACGCACACGCAGGCAGGCAGACACAAAGACACAAAGACAGCTAGACACAGACAGAGACAGACACAGACACACAGAGGTGTGTGTGTGTGTGTGTGTGTGTGTGTGTGTGTGTGTGTGTGTGTGTGTGTGTGTGAGGAGAGAGAGAGAGAGAGAGAGAGAGAGAGAGAGAGAGAGAGAGAGAGAGAGAGAGAAGAGAGAGAGAGAAAGAGAGAGAGAATCTGGGAATGAAAAGAAACGAAAATTAGGAAGATTATAATGTGTACAGTACAGATGCTAACGGGAGAACAAACATTAATCGAATTAAAAAAATGTCGTCGTTTGCTGAGACAGCGACAAGAACGAAATTCTGCATTAAAAATTCGATCCTGCTTGCTTTCCCCTTGTCGAAGCAACACAGTTATATTGGGAATGCGCGCAGTGTGCTAGTACAGGACGCGCAGTATATTTACGGGTACAAGCCGCCCACTCCACGCACACCTCACAGAAGGAACTACACAGGAGCTTGCAGCCTACGTTTCTCCGAACTGTAAGTCAGCCCTTTACCGTCCTTGCTTCGGTGCACAAGCATAAGTATGCAGGAAGTTGAAGCTCTTCCGCTTTTGAATGCCCGCCCAAAACTGCGAGTTGCGAGTGTTCTAGACAGATTGATGCTCAAAACTTCAGTGGGTGCATTGCATGTTGGTGATAATGGGGGCTTGGTGCGACCAGAAATACCCGTGAAGTTGACTAGCGCTCGAGGTAGGGAACTGAGAGTGCACACTGCTCTTACATGTTGTGTGTAAAATGGAAGCGTGCTTGTGTGTAAAACAGTGTTTCGGTACCCTGTATATTTCTTGACTTACCTGAACTTCGAGTCCGAAAACAAGCATTGTATTCGCTCAGGCTGCGCTTGGCTGATTGCAAATGGAGGGCAGGAAATCTGAATGACTATGTTGCATAGGCAAACATCTGCCGAGGTTGAAATCTGGAACAGCTGGCCTCGAGAGTGCCTTCACGAGTTACTGTGTTTCTGACGAGCGCTGTACAGGTCGAATGCTCCCGCCTCAGTGCATTTGAGTAGAGGGTAGAGCGAGAGGGTCAACTCTTTTATTCAAAGGGCGAACGTGTTGAGCGCCTTGAGCATGCCTTTGGGTGTGAGATTGGCGCTATATAAGAGCCAAAATACATACATACATACATTTGTGTAATTGGGTTTGTTAATAAACAATACGAAATCAAATAAAGTAGATACAAGATACAAGATACAAGATACTTTATTGTCCTCATTGTTGGGGAATATGTTTTGTCGGTGGCAAAAACATAATACATACATACAAAAACAGAAACTTACAAGAAGTTTAACACTAACTCAATCCCAGCGCTCAAGTTATGGAGTCCACAAACTAATCATAGGCCATAAAATAAGATTACATGCAATTGTATCATAATATGTTACTCTAAAAATTACTCTAAAGTGCTCGTAGACTTGAGCAACAACCTACGTTAGCGTCAATGGAAGAGAGGGCGTTGATGGTAATGAATACATGGAGTTGTACAGACACCCAGTCTTTAATTCTAGGTTATGTAAGGCCTTTGATCACGAGAATCACAAGAGTGGGTTAGAATAAGAGCTCGTTTTCCCTAGTTATTCGCTGTTTACGAATTGCATAGAGGGATGCGGTGGGTGTATTCTTACCTCCACCCACAGGGGTGGGGGGTGGGGGGTGGGGTAGGGTTGGATTGAAAACTTCACCCAAGCAGTACTCAATTCCGGGCGACATTTCAAGTGGCGTCTTGCGATAACAGAGACCTGTGCTGGCGAGTGTAGCTGCGAAATTTCGTGGCCGTTGCGCTGTTGAAGTGTCTACTGTCAACCGTTAACCCTTCAGTGATGGCGTACCGGTGTGTTGCTGAAGTGTCTACTGTCAACCGTTAACCCTTCAGTGATGGCGTACCGGTGTGTTGCTGAAGTGTCTACTGTCAACCGTTAACCCTTCAGTGATGGCGTACCAGTGTGTTGCTGTGGACATACGCTCCTCGTCAGCTTCGTAGTAGTAGTTGCAGTAGTGGCTGAGGACATTCAGAGAAAGAAGTAATTGTTGTAGTAGTAGTAGTAGTAGTAGTAGTAATAGTACTAGTAATAGTAATAGTAGTAGTGGTGGAGGTGGTGGTAGTAGTAGTGGTGGTAGTAGTAGTAGTAGTAGTAGTAGTAGTAGTAGTAGTAGTAATAGTACTAGTACTAGTAATAGTAGTAGTGGTGGAGGTGGCGGTGGTAGTAGTAGTGGAAGTAGTAGGAGTAGTGGTGGTGGTAGTAGTAGTGGTGGTAGTAGTAGTAGTGGTGGTGGTAGTAGTAGTAGTAGTGGTGGTAGTAGTAGTAGTAGTAGTGGTAGTAGTAGTAGTAGTAGTGGTGGTGGTAGTAGTAGTGGTGGTAGTAGTAGTAGTGGTGGTGGTGGTGGTAGTAGTAGTAGTAGTAGTGGTGGTGGTGGTGGTAGTAGTAGTAGTAGTGGTGGTGGTGGTAGTAGTAGTAGTAGTAGTGGTGGTAGTAGCAGTAGTGTTGGTAGTGGAGGTAGTAGTGGTAGTAGTAGTAGTGGTGGTAGTAATAGTAGTAGTAGTAGTAGTAGTAGTAGTAGTAGTAGTGTAGTAGTAGTAGTAGTAGTAGGAGGAGGAGGAGGTGTAGTAGTAATAGTAGTAGTAGAAGAAGTAGTAGTAGTAGTATTAGTAATAGTAGTAGTAGTAGTAGATGATGTTGTGGTTGTGGTGGTGGTAGTAGTAGTAGTAGCAGCAGCATCTAAAACACTACAAATAATAGTAGTGGTGGTGGTGGTGGTAATAATAGTAGCAGCAGCGGTAGTAGTAGTAGTAGCAGTAGTAGTAGTAGAATCAGAAGTAGTAGTAGTAGTAGAATCAGAAGTAGTAGTAGTAGTAGAATCAGAAGTAGTAGTAGTAGTAGTAGAATCAGTAGTAGTAGTAGTAGTAGTAGTAGTAGTAGTAGTAGTAGAATCAGTGGTATTGGTATTAGTAGTAGAATCAGTAGTAGTAGTAGTAGTAGTAGTAGTAGTAGTAGTAGTAGTAGTAACAGTTGTGTTGTGGTAGAGATGATAACGGTGTCAGTCATGATGGTGGTGGCGGTGTTACTGGCTTTTTCTTGGTAATAACGGTAGCTGAAAGAAAAGCAGTAGTAGTCGTCGTCGTCGTCGTCGTAGTAGTATGTATGTATGTATGTATGTATGTATGTATGTATGTATGTATGTATGTATGTATGTATGTATGTATGTATGTATGTATGTATGTATGTATGTATGTATGTATGTATGTATGTATGTATGTATGTATGTATGTATGTATGTTGTATGTATGTATGTATGTATGTATGTATGTATGTATGTATGTATGTATGTATGTATGTATGTATGTATGTATGTATGTATGTATGTATGTATGTATGTATGTATGTATGTATTTTCATTTTTACTGCGCTATTATCACGATAAACATGCTCATGGCGCCACAAGACGAAATAAAAAAGTTTTGAGGCCAGTTTTAAATGCGGCCAAGGATGGACTAGCCCTCAGACCCTCAGGAAGTTGGTTCCAGAGTCTCGGTCCAACAACGCTGAAGGAGCGGTCACCGAAGCTCCGTAACCTTGTTTGTGGGACAGTCAAGAGTCTTCTTTTTGAGGAATGGAGATTCCTTGTGGGGTTGTGAGGTCTAAGGAGTTCTCCGAGATAGGTTGGGGCTTCGCCAGATTCACACTTAAACACGATGGAGAGGGTCTTAAATTCCACCCGTTGGTGAACTGGAAGCCAATGAAGGTCACTGAGCACAGGGGTTATGCGAGCCCACCTCGGCAGTCGCTTCACTACCCTAGCTGCAGAATTCTGAAGACGCTGAAGTCTCTGCAATTGACCGTTGGTTGCAGCAGTCAGCAGACTGTTGCAGTAATCGAGATGGGACAGCACTAGGGTCACCATCAGGGCCGCTGCAGTCTAGTAGTAGTAGTAGTAGTAGTAGTAGTGGTAGTAGTAGTAGTAGTAGTAGTAGTAGTAGTAGTGGTGGTGGTGGTAGTAGTAGTAGTAGTAGTAGTAGTAGTAGTAGTAGTAGTAGTAGTAGTAGTAAAAGTAGCAGCAGCAGCAGCATAGGCGATGGAGGTTTCGGGAGTAGTAGCGGTGGAAGTGGTGGTTGTGGCGATGGTAATAGTAGTTGTTATTGTTGATATTGCATTTATAGTGAAGGTGGTGGTGGCATATGTAGTCTTAGATACAATAAAAGCAACAAAAATGATAGTAGTAGTTGTAGTAGTTGTTGTAATTGGAGTAGTAGTAGCAGTTGTAAAAGCAGTGGTAGTAGTTAGAAGCAGTGGTGGTGGTAGTAGTAGTAGTAGTAGTAGTAGTAGTAGTAGTGGTAGTAGTAGTAGTAGTGGTGGCAGAGGTAGTAGTAGTCGTAGTAGTAGTCGTAGTAGTAATAGTAGTCGTAGTAGTAGTAGTAGTCGTCGTAGTAGTAGTAGTTGTAGCAGTAGTAGCAGTAGTAGTAGTAGTAGTAGTAGTAAATGCAGTGGAAGTTGTAGAAGCGGTTGTAATAGTAGTGAAAACAGTGGTAGTAGTAGAAGCAGCAGAAGTAGAAATAGTTGTAGTGGTGGTGGTTGTGGTTGTGGTAGTAGTAGTAGTAGTAGTAGTAGTAGTAGTAGTAGTAGAAGTAGTAGTAGAAGTAGTAGTAGTAGTCGTTGTTGTGGTGGTTTTGATGCTAGTAGTAGTAGTAGTAGTAGTAGTAGTAGTAGTAGTAGAAGTAGTAGTAGCAGAAGTAGTAGTATAAGTAGTAGTAAAAGCAGCAGCAGCAGCAGGAGGATTAGTAGTATTTTTGTGGTAGTGATGGTGGTGGTTGTTGTAACAATAGCTTATACTCTAGGTTCGCCCTATCTACATGTACAAGGAGGCCTCAATGAGGATCGTGCAGTATTCAGTGCAGTAATGCACAGACCTGCCAGGGAAGATTTGGGCACCACAGCTTTGTAGGCACTGCAAAGCTCTCCTCTGACCGCTGTCCTTGGTATACTATGCAGTGCTGACCGCTGTCCTTGGTATACTATGCAGTGCTGACCGCTGTCCTTGGTATACTATGCAGTGCTGACCGCTGTCCTTGGTATACTATGCAGTGCTTTTCCATAACGAAACTCAAAGGGGCGCGAAGATGGCCTTGAACTTTTGCTACTCAAGGCCTCGTTATGACTCCCTTCCCATAGTGACGATCCAACATAGACACTACTCTCGACTCTCGCCACTTGGAGTTGGCTGACTGTCGAGCAAGAGATGCTGATGATTATGCGTGGTTCTGTTGAGAGTAAAATACGGGACACCCACCCACACGAGCGAGTCCACAAATTACCAAGCAAACGTGTATCGAATTTCACGTTAACACAGATACATGCCTGAAGCAGCGGGGTTGTGAGTGAAAGCAGAGAGGGTTAACATTTTCCTGCCAAATGGCAGATTCGTGAACAGAGGAAAACCTAATGATATGCTACTAGCTTGTCCCAGTAACCCACGATGCGTCTGTTGATGTTGAGCGTTGGTTGGACTGGGGAATTCACACAAGGAGTAGCCGTAAACCAGGCCACATTTCAGGTGGCCTCCTTTGATAACAGGTAGAGATCAGTCATCGAACTGTAGCGGCCATTTTGGTTGAGAAAAAGGAAGGCAATGCTGCAGTCAACGATGTCCACAACGTTGTTAAAAGAGACAACGACGCTCGCGAAGTTAACGACGATGAATTTTGATGATAAGATGATAACGTGGAAATTATCATGACGAAGGATAAATTGTAAAGATGGCTTTTGATTTTGCGACTTGTCTTCCATTGATTATTGTTCAAACAATACACTTTTGAAGATTTTTATCGGGTTATTTTTGTTGTCATTCTGACACCATCTCAACTCCCTAACTATGACGACGACGACGACGACGACGACGACGACGACGACGATGATGATGATGATGATGATGATGATGATGATGATGACAACGTCAATGGTGATGGTAATAGTAGTAGTTGTTGTCAGTCCAACTTGTTGTACTCGTAACTAAATGGTGGTTGATATATTTGTACATGTAGATGGCGGTTGCATTAACCACACTCTTGCTGAGAGAACAGACATCTTGAAATGTAATGAAAATATGTTGTGCATTAAATGTTTCTGAGACAGAAAATAACTAAAAGTAAGTTTTCACCAGACTGACCCAAACAGACGTATCTCTGATGTTACCGAGAAAAACTCAGTACGACGTAGGGGTCCTATTGGGATGCTGGGTCACATGCACGCCGCTGCATTAGCATACATCAGGGTACTTCCCGCAGCTGCTCCGCACGAACTAATTTTTAGTGCAGGCATCCTACGTTTTTTCGCATGTAATAAAGGCTGTTGTGGAACGTGCGGTAGCCTAACTGTGCCTGACAGTGCAAGCACTATGTTATGTCGTGTTTAGTAATGGACACTGCTTTGTTGGAGCGGTGAAATGGCGAAGTTGAGTCCATGGAGAATATGTGCTTTCCATACGAGAATAACATTATTTAAACTTGATCTGTGCTTGTTCTGGATCCCCACAAACAGAAGGAAAACCCCCCTACGTTTCTCTCTCACATCTGCTCATTCACGAACTCCTCTGTCCCTTCCTCCTTAGCCTCAGATTCTCCCTACAGTCAATCGATTTTTTTTTCAGTGATGACGACGCATCTGCTATGTTTTGGCAAGCCCCTTTGTTGTCTGTAAGCTGTCAGTTCATAACAAACGAAAGCAGGTTACATGGTTTGATGATTCAATGGCGTAGTCTAGTCCGACATGGCTTGATGATTCAATGGCGTAGTCTAGCCCGACATGGCTTGATGATTCAATGGCGTAGTCTAGCCCGACATGGCTTGATGATTCAATGGCGTAGTCTAGCCCGACATGGCTTGATGATTCAATGGCGTAGTCTAGTCCGACATGGCTTGATGATTCAATGGCGTAGTCTAGCCCGACATGGCTTGATGATTCAATGGCGTAGTCTAGCCCGACATGGCTTGATGATTCAATGGCGTAGTCTAGCCCGACATGGCTTGATGATTCAATGGCGTAGTCTAGCCCGACATGGCTTGATGATTCAATGGCGTAGTCTAGCCCGACATGGCTTGATGATTCAATGGCGTAGTCTAGCCCGACATGGCTTGATGATTCAATGGCGTAGTCTAGCCCGACATGGCTTGATGATTCAATGGCGTAGTCTAGCCCGACATGGCTTGATGATTCAATGGCGTAGTCTAGCCCGACATGGCTTGATGATTCAATGGCGTAGTCTAGCCCGACAAAAAACTGTTCGTTTTATCGGTGCTCGTCGAACTAACGCCTTCGGCAAACTAGGTCTGGCCCGTGTGTCTCCCCTTATCCAAACCACGTGTTCTTCCTGTCCATTGGAACCTCGCTGTATTTCATTCCATTAACGTTTCCAGCAGTAGAGTTTCCAAGGTAAGAGACATCTTGTTTTTTCTGCTCTGGCCATGTTAACGGTTGTTGAAACCGTGTAGTGAAAGCAGGGATAGTGGTTTCATATAGGTTAAATCAGTAGAGTATTTTTCCCAACCATTATCTTACTCACACACCATTCTGGACTGCACTTGGGCTCTGTAGGCTGACTGTCTCGCTGTGGTCTGTCTGCTGACTGTCTCGCTGTGGTCTGTCGGCTGACTGTCTCGGTGTGGTCTGTGGGCTGACTGTCTCGCTGTGGCCTGTAGGCTGACTGTCTCGCTGTGGTCTGTCGGCTGACTGTCTCGCTGTGGCCTGTCGGCTGACTGTCTCGCTGTGGTCTGTTGGCTGTCTGTCTAGCTGTGGTCTGTAGGCTGACTGTCTCGCTGTGGTCTGTTGGCTGTCTGTCTCGCTGTGGTCTGTTGGCTGTCTGTCTCGCTGTGGTCTGTCGTCTGACTGTCTCGCTATGCTCTGTAGGCTGACTGTCTCGCTGTGGTCTGTAGGCTGACTGTCTCGCTATGCTCTGTCGGCTGTCTCGCTGTGGTCTGTCGTCTGACGGTCTCGCTGTGGTCTGTCGTCTGACTGTCTCGCTATATTCTGTAGGCTGACTGTCTTGCTGTGGTCTGTCGTCTGACTGTCTCGCTATACTCTGTAGGCTGACGGTCTCGCTGTGCTCTGTCGGCTGACTGTCTCGCTATACTCTGTAGGCTGACTGTCTTGCTGTGGTCTGTCGTCTGACTGTCTCGCTATACTCTGTAGGCTGACGGTCTCGCTGTGCTCTGTCGTCTGACTGTCTCGCTATACTCTGTAGGCTGACGGTCTCGCTGTGCTCTGTAGCCTGACTGTCTCGCTATACTCTGTAGGCTGACTGTCTTGCTGTGGTCTGTCGTCTGACTGTCTCGCTGTGCTCTGTCGGCTGACTGCCTCGCTGTGCTCTGTCGGCTGACTGTCTCGCTGTGCTCTGTCGTCTGACTGTCTCGCTATACTCTGTAGGCTGACTGTCTCGCTGTGCTCTGTCGGCTGACTGTCTCGCTGTGCTCTGTCGGCTGACTGTCTCGCTGTGGTCTGTGGGCTGACTGTCTCGCTGTGCTCTGTCGTCTGACTGTCTCGCTATACTCTGTAGGCTGACTGTCTCGCTGTGCTCTGTCGGCTGACTGTCTCGCTGTGGTCTGTCGGCTGACTGTCTCGCTGTGGCCTGTAGGCTGACTGTCTCGCTGTGGTCTGTAGGCTGACTGTCTCGCTGTGGCCTGTCGGCTGACTGTCTTGCTGTGGTCTGTCGGCTGACTGTCTCGCTGTGGTCTGTCGGCTGACTGTCTCGCTGTGGTCTGTCGGCTGACTGTCTCGCTGTGGTCTGTCTCGCTGTGGTCTGTCGGCTGACTGTCTCGCTGTGGTCTGGCTCGCTGTGGTCTGTCGGCTGACTGCCTCGCTGTGGTCTGTCGGCTGACTGTCTTGCTGTGGCCTGTCGGCTGACTGTCTCGCTGTGGCCTGTCGGCTGACTGTCTCGCTGTGCTCTGTCGGCTGACTGTCTTGCTGTGGCCTGTCGGCTGACTGTCTCGCTGTGGCCTGTCGGCTGACGGTCTCGCTGTGGTCTGTCGGCTGACTGTCTCGCTGTGGTCTGTCGGCTGACGGTCTCGCTGTGGTCTGTCGGCTGACTGTCTCGCTGTGGTCTGTCGGCTGACTGTCTCGCTGTGGTCTGTCGGCTGACTGTCTCGCTGTGGTCTGGCTCGCTGTGGTCTGTCGGCTGACTGTCTCGCTGTGGTCTGTAGGCTGACTGTCTCGCTGTGGTCTGTCGGCTGACTGTCTCGCTGTGGCCTGTCGGCTGACTGTCTTGCTGTGGTCTGTCGGCTGACTGTCTCGCTGTGGTCTGTCGGCTGACTGTCTCGCTGTGGTCTGTCGGCTGACTGTCTCGCTGTGGTCTGTCGGCTGACTGTCTCGCTGTGGTCTGTCGGCTGACTGTCTCGCTGTGGTCTGTCGGCTGACTGTCTCGCTGTGGTGTGGCTCGCTGTGGTCTGTCGGCTGACTGTCTCGCTGTGGTCTGTCGGCTGACTGTCTCGCTGTGGTCTGTCGGCTGACTGTCTCGCTGTGGCCTGTCGGCTGACTGTCTTGCTGTGGTCTGTCGGCTGACTGTCTCGCTGTGGTCTGTCGGCTGACTGTCTCGCTGTGGTCTGTCGGCTGACTGTCTCGCTGTGGTCTGTCGGCTGACTGTCTCGCTGTGGTCTGTCGGCTGACTGTCTCGCTGTGGTCTGTCGGCTGACTGTCTCGCTGTGATCAGGCTCGCTGTGGTCTGTCGGCTGACTGTCTCGCTGTGGTCTGTCGGCTGACTGTCTCGCTGTGGTCTGTCGGCTGACTGTCTCGCTGTGGCCTGTCGGCTGACTGTCTTGCTGTGGTCTGTCCGCTGACTGTCTCGCTGTGGTCTGTCGGCTGACTGTCTCGCTGTGGTCTGTCTCGCTGTGGTCTGTCGGCTGACTGTCTCGCTGTGCTCTGTCGGCTGACTGTCTCGCTATACTCTGTCGGCTGACTGTCTCGCTGTGGTCTGACGGCTGACTGTCTCGCTATACTCTGTCGGCTGACTGTCTCGCTGTGGTCTGTCGGCTGACTGTCTCGCTGTGGTCTGTCGGCTGACTCTCTCGCTATACTCTGTCGGCTGACTGTCTCGCTGTGGTCTGTCGGCTGACTGTCTCGCTGTGGTCTGTCGGCTGACTGTCTCGCTGTGGTCTGTCGGCTGACTGTCTCGCTGTGGTCTGTCGGCTGACTGTCTCGCTGTGGTCTGTCGGCTGACTGTCTCGCTGTGGTCTGTCGGCTGACTGTCTCGCTGTGGTCTGTCGGCTGTCTCGCTATGCTCTGTCGGCTGACTGTCTCGCTGTGGTCTGTCGGCTGACTGTCTCGCTGTGGTCTGTCGGCTGACTGCCTCGCTATGCTCTGTCGGCTGACTGCCTCGCTGTGCTCTGTCGGCTGACTGTCTCGCTGTGCTCTGTAGGCTGACTGTCTTGCTGTGGTCTGTCGGCTGACTGTCTCGCTGTGGTCTGGCTCGCTGTGGTCTGTCGGCTGACTGTCTTGCTGTGGTCTGTCGGCTGACTGTCTCGCTGCGGTCTGTCGGCTGACTGTCTCGCTGTGGTCTGTCGGCTGACTGTCTCGCTGTGCTCTGTCGGCTGACTGTCTCGCTGTGCTCTGTAGGCTGACTATCTCGCTGTGGCCTGTCGGCTGACTGTCTCGCTGTGGTCTGTCGGCTGACTGTCTCGCTGTGGTCTGTCGGCTGACTGTCTCGCTGTGGTCTGTCGGCTGACTGTCTCGCTGTGGTCTGTCGGCTGACTGTCTCACTGTGGTCTGTCGGCTGACTGTCTCACTGTGGTCTGTCGGCTGATTGTCTCGCTGTGGTCTGTCGGCTGACTGTCTCGCTGTTGTCTGTCGGCTGACTGTCTCGCTGTGGTCTGGCTCGCTGTGGTCTGTCGGCTGATTGTCTCGCTGTGGTCTGTCGGCTGTCTTGCTGTGGTCTGTCGGCTGTCTTACTGTGGTCTGTCGGCTGACTGTCTCGCTGTGGTCTGTCGGCTGACTGTTTCGCTATGCTTTGTAGGCTGACTGCCTCGCTGTGGTCTGTCGGCTGACTGTCTTGCTGTGGTCTGTCGGCTGACTGTCTCGCTGTGGTCTGTCGGCTGACTGTCCTGCTGTGTTCTGTAGGGTGACTGTCTCGCTGTGGTCTGTCGGCTGACTGTCTCGCTGTGTTCTGTAGGCTGACTGTCTCGCTTTGGTCTGTGGGCTGACTGTCTCGCTGTGGTCTGTCGGCTGACTGTCTTGCTGTGTTCTGTAGGCTGACTGTCTCGCTCTGGTCTGTCGGCTGACTGTCTCGCTGTGGTCTGGCTCGCTGTGGTCTGTCGGCTGACTGTCTCGCTGTGGTCTGTCGGCTGACTGTCTCGCTATACTCTGTCGGCTGACTGTCTCGCTGTGGTCTGTCGGCTGACTGTCTCGCTATGCTCTGTCGGCTGACTGCCTCGCTGTGCTCTGTAGGCTGACTGTCTCGCTGTGGTCTGTCGGCTGACTGTCTCGCTGTGGTCTGTCGGCTGACTGTCTCGCTGTGGTCTGTCGGCTGACTGTCTCGCTGTGCTCTGTCGGCTGACTGTCTCGCTGTGGTCTGTCGGCTGTCTCGCTGTGTCTGTCGGCTGACTGTCTCGCTGTGGTCTGTCGGCTGACTGTCTCGCTGTGGCCTGTCGGCTGACTGTCTCGCTGGGGTCTGTCGGCTGTCTGTCTCGCTGTGGCCTGTCGGCTGTCTCGCTGTGGTCTGTCGGCTGACTGTCTCGCTGTGCTCTGTCGGCTGACTGTCTCGCTGTGCTCTGTAGGCTGACTGTCTCGCTGTGGTCTGTCGGCTGACTGTCTCGCTGTGGTCTGTCGGCTGACTGCCTCGCTGTGCTCTGTAGGCTGACTGTCTCGCTGTGGTCTGTCGGCTGACTGTCTCGCTGTGGTCTGTCGGCTGACTGTCTTGCTGTGGTCTGTCGTCTGACTGTCTCGCTGTGCTCTGTAGGCTGACTGTCTTGCTGTGCTCTGTCGGCTGACTGTCTCGCTGTGCTCTGTAGGCTGACTGCCTCGCTGTGCTCTGTAGGCTGACTGCCTCGCTGTGCTCTGTAGGCTGACTGTCTCGCTGTGGTCTGTCGGCTGACTGTCTTGCTGTGGTCTGTCGTCTGACTGTCTCGCTGTGCTCTGTAGGCTGACTGTCTTGCTGTGCTCTGTCGGCTGACTGTCTCGCTGTGCTCTGTAGGCTGACTGTCTCGCTGTGGTCTGTCGGCTGACTGTCTCGCTGTGGTCTGTCGGCTGACTGTCTCGCTGTGGTCTGTCGGCTGACTGTCTCGCTGTGGTCTGTCGGCTGACTGTCTCGCTGTGGTCTGTCGGCTGACTGTCTCGCTGTGGTCTGTCGGCTGACTGTCTCGCTGTGGTCTGTCGGCTGTCTCGCTGTGGTCTGTCGGCTGACTGTCTCACTGTGGTCTGTCGGCTGACTGTCTCGCTGTGGTCTGTCGGCTGACTGTCTCGCTGTGGTCTGTCGGCTGACTGTCTCGCTGTGGTCTGGCTCGCTGTGGTCTGTCTCCTGACTGTGTCGCTGTGGTCTGTCGGCTGTCTTGCTGTGGTCTGTCGGCTGTCTTACTGTGGTCTGTCGGCTGACTGTCTCGCTGTGGTCTGTCGGCTGACTGTCTCGCTATGCTTTGTAGGCTGACTGCTCGCTGTGGTCTGTCGGCTGACTGTCTTGCTGTGGTCTGTCGGCTGACTGTCTCGCTGTGGTCTGTCGGCTGACTGTCCTGCTGTGTTCTGTAGGGTGACTGTCTCGCTGTGGTCTGTCGGCTGACTGTCTCGCTGTGTTCTGTAGGCTGACTGTCTCGCTTTGGTCTGTCGGCTGACTGTCTCGCTGTGGTCTGTCGGCTGACTGTCTTGCTGTGTTCTGTAGGCTGACTGTCTCGCTGTGGTCTGTCGGCTGACTGTCTTGCTGTGTTCTGTAGGCTGACTGTCTCGCTGTGGTCTGTCGGCTGACTGTCTCGCTGTGGTCTGGCTCGCTGTGGTCTGTCGGCTGACTGTCTCGCTGTGGTCTGTCGGCTGATTGTCTCGCTATACTCTGTCGGCTGACTGTCTCGCTGTGGTCTGTCGGCTGACTGTCTCGCTATGCTCTGTAGGCTGACTGTCTCGCTGTGGTCTGTCGGCTGACTGTCTCGCTGTGGTCTGTCGGCTGACTGTCTCGCTGTGGTCTGTCGGCTGACTGTCTCGCTGTGGTCTGTCGGCTGTCTCGCTGTGTCTGTCGGCTGACTGTTTCGCTGTGGTCTGTCGGCTGACTGTCTCGCTGTGGCCTGTCGGCTGACTGTCTCGCTGTGGTCTGTCGGCTGTCTGTCTCGCTGTGGCCTGTCGGCTGTCTCGCTGTGGTCTGTCGGCTGACTGTCTCGCTGTGCTCTGTCGGCTGACTGTCTCGCTGTGGTCTGTCGGCTGACTGTCTCGCTGTGGTCTGTCGGCTGACTGTCTCGCTGTGGTCTGTCGGCTGACTGCCTCGCTGTGCTCTGTAGGCTGACTGTCTCGCTGTGGTCTGTCGGCTGACTGTCTCGCTGTGGTCTGTCGGCTGACTGCCTCGCTGTGCTCTGTAGGCTGACTGTCTCGCTGTGGTCTGTCGGCTGACTGTCTCGCTGTGGTCTGTCGGCTGACTGTCTTGCTGTGGTCTGTCGTCTGACTGTCTCGCTGTGCTCTGTAGGCTGACTGTCTTGCTGTGCTCTGTCGGCTGACTGTCTCGCTGTGCTCTGTAGGCTGACTGCCTCGCTGTGCTCTGTAGGCTGACTGCCTCGCTGTGCTCTGTAGGCTGACTGTCTCGCTGTGGTCTGTCGGCTGACTGTCTTGCTGTGGTCTGTCGTCTGACTGTCTCGCTGTGCTCTGTAGGCTGACTGTCTTGCTGTGCTCTGTCGGCTGACTGTCTCGCTGTGCTCTGTAGGCTGACTGTCTCGCTGTGGTCTGTCGGCTGACTGTCTCGCTGTGGTCTGTCGGCTGACTGTCTCGCTGTGGTCTGTCGGCTGACTGTCTCGCTGTGGTCTGTCGGCTGACTGTCTCGCTGTGGTCTGTCGGCTGACTGTCTCGCTGTGGTCTGTCGGCTGACTGTCTCGCTGTGGTCTGTCGGCTGTCTCGCTGTGGTCTGTCGGCTGACTGTCTCACTGTGGTCTGTCGGCTGACTGTCTCGCTGTGGTCTGTCGGCTGACTGTCTCGCTGTGGTCTGTCGGCTGACTGTCTCGCTGTGGTCTGGCTCGCTGTGGTCTGTCTCCTGACTGTGTCGCTGTGGTCTGTCGGCTGTCTTGCTGTGGTCTGTCGGCTGTCTTACTGTGGTCTGTCGGCTGACTGTCTCGCTGTGGTCTGTCGGCTGACTGTCTCGCTATGCTTTGTAGGCTGACTGCCTCGCTGTGGTCTGTCGGCTGACTGTCTTGCTGTGGTCTGTCGGCTGACTGTCTCGCTGTGGTCTGTCGGCTGACTGTCCTGCTGTGTTCTGTAGGGTGACTGTCTCGCTGTGGTCTGTCGGCTGACTGTCTCGCTGTGTTCTGTAGGCTGACTGTCTCGCTTTGGTCTGTCGGCTGACTGTCTCGCTGTGGTCTGTCGGCTGACTGTCTTGCTGTGTTCTGTAGGCTGACTGTCTCGCTGTGGTCTGTCGGCTGACTGTCTTGCTGTGTTCTGTAGGCTGACTGTCTCGCTGTGGTCTGTCGGCTGACTGTCTCGCTGTGGTCTGGCTCGCTGTGGTCTGTCGGCTGACTGTCTTGCTGTGGTCTGTCGGCTGACTGTCTCGCTATACTCTGTCGGCTGACTGTCTCGCTGTGGTCTGTCGGCTGACTGTCTCGCTATGCTCTGTAGGCTGACTGTCTCGCTGTGGTCTGTCGGCTGACTGTCTCGCTGTGGTCTGTCGGCTGACTGTCTCGCTGTGGTCTGTCGGCTGACTGTCTCGCTGTGCTCTGTCGGCTGTCTCGCTGTGTCTGTCGGCTGACTGTCTCGCTGTGGTCTGTCGGCTGACTGTCTCGCTGTGGCCTGTCGGCTGACTGTCTCGCTGTGGTCTGTCGGCTGTCTGTCTCGCTGTGGCCTGTCGGCTGTCTCGCTGTGGTCTGTCGGCTGACTGTCTCGCTGTGCTCTGTCGGCTGACAGTCTCGCTGTGGTCTGTCGGCTGACTGTCTCGCTGTGGTCTGTCGGCTGACTGTCTCGCTGTGGTCTGTCGGCTGACTGCCTCGCTGTGCTCTGTAGGCTGACTGTCTCGCTGTGGTCTGTCGGCTGACTGTCTCGCTGTGGTCTGTCGGCTGACTGTCTTGCTGTGGTCTGTCGTCTGACTGTCTCGCTGTGCTCTGTAGGCTGACTGTCTTGCTGTGCTCTGTCGGCTGACTGTCTCGCTGTGCTCTGTAGGCTGACTGCCTCGCTGTGCTCTGTAGGCTGACTGCCTCGCTGTGCTCTGTAGGCTGACTGTCTCGCTGTGGTCTGTCGGCTGACTGTCTTGCTGTGGTCTGCCGTCTGACTGTCTCGCTGTGCTCTGTAGGCTGACTGTCTTGCTGTGCTCTGTCGGCTGACTGTCTCGCTGTGCTCTGTAGGCTGACTGTCTCGCTGTGGTCTGTCGGCTGACTGTCTCGCTGTGGTCTGTCGGCTGACTGTCTCGCTGTGGTCTGTCGGCTGACTGTCTCGCTGTGATCAGGCTCGCTGTGGTCTGTCGGCTGACTGTCTCGCTGTGGTCTGTCGGCTGACTGTCTCGCTGTGGCCTGTCGGCTGTCTCGCTGTGGTCTGTCGGCTGACTGTCTCGCTGTGGTCTGTCGGCTGACTGTCTCGCTGTGGTCTGTCGGCTGACTGTCTCGCTGTGGTCTGTCGGCTGACTGTCTCGCTGTGGTCTGTCGGCTGACTGTCTCGCTGAGGTCTGTCGGCTGACTGTCTCGCTGTGGTCTGTCGGCTGACTGTCTCGCTGTGGTCTGTCGGCTGACTGTCTCGCTGTGGTCTGTCGGCTGACTGTCTCGCTGTGGTCTGTCGGCTGACTGTCTCGCTGTGCTCTGTCGGCTGACTATCTCGCTGTGGTCTGTCGGCTGAGTGTCTCGCTGTGGTCTGTCGGCTGACTGTCTCGCTGTGGTCTGTCGGCTGACTGTCTCGCTGTTGTCTGTTGGCTGACTGTCTTGCTGTGGTCTGCCTGCTGACTGTCTTGCTGTGGCACGGAGGTAAGAATAGACCCTACTCGTCCCTCCGCCCTATTTGTAAAAGGCAAATGAAGAGACTCTTGACTTGAGCGTTATCCAAACTGCACCAGTAATGTGCGAGTTTATTGATCTTTTTTGGCCTACAAATACTGACAGGCCGTAAAGATTCGCCTCTACACTCAATACGCCGATTGATCAATTCTTTCAGCTGTACATTGATGTCAGACATGCTGCTTTGCATTTGAGAAAGAGAACTGTCCACATGCTTGCTCCTAATGGTGAGTTCTACGTGTATCATGTTCTTGGAGAAAGCCAGTGTGGCCTATTTGGTCCTGGCTTACGTTGTAGATTTCATTATGTCCGCCAAGGGGGTTATTTTTACCCTCGGTTGCTTTGTTCGTTCGTTAGTTCTTTGGCAAAATAACTTACAGTATTCGCAACGGATTCTGGTGAAATGTGATTCAAGGTCAGGGTTTCGCCCAAGGAACTTTCCATCACACACAGGATATTATCTGTTGTATCATTTCGGAATTACAACCAAAAGAGAAATGTTATCGGCATTACGAAGTTTATGATGTCAAACTAGTGATACGTTGCACATTTAGAGACCTCCAGCAGACGCTGAAATAAACCAAACTTCATAGCGTCAGGTCTGGCTAGCAGAACATCCTGCCTGAATTATAGAGACCATGGGAGAAAACTCGTGGCTTCCTCGGCGGGGAATTGCGCTTGCACAGTGCTTTGCGGAATACGGTAACCAGCTGGGATACAGCTGCAACGAACCATCAGTGCCAGTGTCAGACGTAAAACTTGATGATGACGACGACGACAATGATGATGATGATGATGATGATGATGATGATGATGATGATGATGATGATGATGATGATGATGATGAAATACCGTTAGAGTGTCATGAAGGACTGCTGAACTAGAAAAGTCCACCGCTTGTCTTCGGTTTTAAATAACATGGTGGCAAGCTTTGGCCGTCTATGGTGACGTCATCATGTGCTGCTTGTCTGCCTGTGTGCTGCTTGTCTGCCTGTGTGCTGCTTGTCTGCCTCTGTGCTGCTTGTCTGCGACTGTGCTGCTTGTCTGCGACTGTGCTGCTTGTCTGCCTCTGTGTTGCTTGTCTGCGACTGTGCTGCTTGTCTGCCTCTGTGCTGCTTGTCTGCCTCTGTGTTGCTTGTCTGCGACTGTGCTGCTTGTCTGCGACTGTGCTGCTTGTCTGCCTCTGTGTTGCTTGTCTGCGACTGTGCTGCTTGTCTGCCTCTGTGTTGCTTGTCTGCGACTGTGCTGCTTGTCTGCCTCTGTGTTGCTTGTCTGCGACTGTGCTGCTTGTCTGCGACTGTGCTGCTTGTCTGCGACTGTGCTGCTTGTCTGCCTATGTGCTGCTTGTCTGCGACTGTGCTGCTTGTCTGCGACTGTGCTGCTTGTCTGCGACTGTGCTGCTTGTCTGCGACTGTGCTGCTTGTCTGCCTCTGTGCTGCTTGTCTGCGACTGTGCTGCTTGTCTGCGACTGTGCTGCTTGTCTGCGACTGTGCTGCTTGTCTGCCTCTGTGTTGCTTGTCTGCGACTGTGCTGCTTGTCTGCGACTGTGCTGCTTGTCTGCGACTGTGCTGCTTGTCTGCCTCTGTGCTGCTTGTCTGCGACTGTGCTGCTTGTCTGCCTCTGTGTTGCTTGTCTGCCTCTGTGTTGCTTGTCTGCGACTGTGCTGCTTGTCTGCGACTGTGCTGCTTGTCTGCCTCTGTGCTGCTTGTCTGCGACTGTGCTGCTTGTCTGCGACTGTGCTGCTTGTCTGCGACTGTGCTGCTTGTCTGCCTCTGTGTTGCTTGTCTGCGACTGTGCTGCTTGTCTGCCTCTGTGCTGCTTGTCTGCCTCTGTGCTGCTTGTCTGCCTGTGTGCTGCTTGTCTGCCTCTGTGCTGCTTGTCTGCGACTGTGCTGCTTGTCTGCGACTGTGCTGCTTGTCTGCGACTGTGCTGCTTGTCTGCCTCTGTGCTGCTTGTCTGCGACTGTGCTGCTTGTCTGCCTCTGTGTTGCTTGTCTGCGACTGTGCTGCTTGTCTGCCTCTGTGCTGCTTGTCTGCCTGTGCTGCTTGTCTGCGACTGTGCTGCTTGTCTGCCTCTGTGCTGCTTGTCTGCGACTGTGCTGCTTGTCTGCGACTGTGCTGCTTGTCTGCCTCTGTGCTGCTTGTCTGCCTCTGTGCTGCTTGTCTGTGACCGTGCTGCTTGTCTGCGACTGTGCTGCTTGTCTGCCTCTGTGCTGCTTGTCTGCCTGTGCTGCTTGTCTGCGACTGTGCTGCTTGTCTGCCTCTGTGCTGCTTGTCTGCGACTGTGCTGCTTGTCTGCGACTGTGCTGCTTGTCTGCGACTGTGCTGCTTGTCTGCCTCTGTGCTGCTTGTCTGCCTCTGTGCTGCTTGTCTGTGACCGTGCTGCTTGTCTGTGACCGTGCTGCTTGTCTGCGACTGTGCTGCTTGTCTGCAGCTGTGCTGCTTGTCTGCGACTGTGCTGCTTGTCTGCGACTGTGCTGCTTGTCTGCCTCTGTGCTGCTTGTCTGCGACTGTGCTGCTTGTCTGCCTCTGTGCTGCTTGTCTGCGACTGTGCTGCTTGCCTGCCTCTGTGCTGCTTGTCTGCCTCTGTGCTGCTTGTCTGCCTCTGTGCTGCTTGTCTGCGACTGTGCTGCTTGTCTGTGACTGTGTTGCTTGTCTGCGACTGTGCTGCTTGTCTGCGACTGTGTTGCTTGTCTGCGACTGTGCTGCTTGTCTGCGACTGTGCTGCTTGTCTGCGACTGTGCTGCTTGTCTGCGACTGAGCTGCTTGTCTGCCTCTGTGCTGCTTGTCTGCGACTGTGCTGCTTCTCTGCCTCTGTGCTGCTTGTTTGCCTCTGTGCTGCTTGTCTGCGACTGTGCTGCTTGTCTGTGACTGTGTTGCTTGTCTGTGACTGTGCTGCTTGTCTGCGACTGTGCTGCTTGTCTGCGACTGTGCTGCTTGTCTGCGACTGTGCTGCTTGTCTGCATGTGCTACTTGTCTGCCTCTGTGCTGCTTGTCTGCGATTGTGCTGCTTGTCTGCGACTGTGCTGCTTGTCTGCATGTGCTGCTTGTCTGCCTCTGTGCTGCTTGTCTGCGACTGTGCTGCTTGTCTGCGACTGTGCTGCTTGTCTGCCTCTGTGCTGCTTGTCTGCCTGTGCTGCTTGTCTGCCTCTGTGCTGCTTGTCTGCGACTGTGCTGCTTGTCTGCGACTGTGCTGCTTGTCTGCCTCTGCGCTGCTTGTCTGCGACTGTGCTGCTTGTCTGCGACTGTGCTGCTTGTCTGCCTCTGTGCTGCTTGTCTGCGACTGTGCTGCTTGTCTGCCTCTGTGCTGCTTGTCTGCGACTGTGCTGCTTGTCTGCGACTGTGTTGCTTGTCTGCGACTGTGCTGCTTGTCTGCGACTGTGCTGCTTGTCTGTGTCTGTGCTGCTTGTCTGCCTCTGTGCTGCTTGTCTGCGACTGTGCTGCTTGTCTGCGACTGTGCTGCTTGTCTGCCTCTGTGCTGCTTGTCTGCGACTGTGCTGCTTGTCTGCGACGGTGCCTTCTGGAACGTTCTTAGACAGGGAGTAATGGCGAG
>JAWQFJ010034214.1:50000-60000 GCA_034096865.1 Theodoxus fluviatilis | reverse complement strand
CCCCTGTTGGTAATGTTTTTGTATTCCGGGCGTACGCACCTGATGAAGTTTAGTAGGAACCAGCTGATTGCCTGATTAGTCGTACCGAATGTGTGCTTAACCGTGCTTTTTATGCTGTTTGATATCAGTCTTATTTCGTGGTCAAATCCGATGGAACCATTCTTAGGTACCGTATCCATATTTAAATTGTTGCAATCACAGGATCATAAAGGAACACAAATTGTGGTTATGGAAACTGAACCGATCAGAATTAAAGAAATCGAGAACTGCTCAGCAGCACTAGTGGACTCCATTACTTAAAGTTAAAATACCGTTTTTAGCTATTAACAGAGGCATTGAATTTTTGTTTGATCTGGCCTCATCAATAAAAAAGGTTCAGACCGACGTACCGATCTTATTGTGTTTGTTGCCATGTTACCGTAACCGCAACTTTTAAATTTTATTTTGCCGTATGTCTTTGCATTTAAGAACGAATCTTGGCAACACGATCGAAAACTGCGCAGATCAAGTGCACGCTGAACGGATAGTGAATTTAAATTTTGACTGTATCACCACCACCGTACATTTTGTTCCTACTTAATTTCTTCGCGTCGTCATATTTATACTTTTTAACCACCTGCCCTCACTTTCCTTTCCTTTCGTCTTTCACTTCCATCTCTTTCCACTCCTTCTCTACGTTCAGGGTATTGCTGAGATTGTTACAGAAACTGTGGACTTTCACTTCCATCTCTTTCCACTCCTCCTCTACGTTCAGGGTGTTGCTGAGATTGTTACAGAAATTGTGGACTTTCACTTCCATCTCTTTCCACTCCTCCTCTACGTTCAGGGTATTGCTGAGATTGTTACAGAAACTGTGGACTTTCACTTCCATCTCTTTCCACTCCTCCTCTACATTCAGAGTATTGCTGAGATTGTTACAGAAACTGTGGACTTTCACTTCCATCTCTTTCCACTCCTCCTCTACGTTCAGGGTGTTGCTGAGATTGTTACAGAAATTGTGGACTTTCACTTCCATCTCTTTCCACTCCTCCTCTACGTTCAGGGTGTTGCTGAGATTGTTACAGAAATTGTGGACTTTCACTTCTATCTCTTTTCACTCCTCCTCTACGTTCAGGGTATTGCTGAAATTGTTACATGAATCGTGGTGTGGGAGTTCGACGACAGCTTCTCATCAAGAGCGCTGATTTGTGACCCTCCACCACGAAATGAACTTTGTACGACACTTGCTGCTTTGGAGCAATGGTGCAGAAATCAAAGTGGGAATCAAAGTTGGCTAGTGGCAGACTGTAGTTCTGTTGAGGAGTTTGATCATGGTGTGTGTGCAAGTGCAGTTTTTGTCGAAATTTGGTCTCGAAGTGACATAAAAGTAAAGTTTTTAAGTTGCCTAACTAGCAGAAGAAAGGAAAACGATCGATGTTTTGAAATCAATATGTGGTATTTTCACCACTGTTCAGCACTGACTAAATGCAGTCGTCTTGGTAAGGTGTTCTTCAAGTCTTGGGAATCCTTTTCTTTGTACTGTTGAATACTTGAATTAAAACTGAACACGAATAGGAGGCTCCAAAAGATGTAAACGAGTTGGACATCTGGTTGCTATGGACATATCCTGTTACTCTTCTACGCTCAACTGTGAAAATTTGAGTTTTTACCTCCTGTCACTTTTGACAAGCCATGAATCCGTATCTATAAGCTGTATGATCATGTGCTTTACATAATTTTAATGGAGATTTGAAGACTGTCGCGGTGGTATCTATATTACACAATGTCCAAAATGTCACAATTTTCTTTTTTTAACGGAGGGTCACCTGGATGTTCTAGAGATTACGTACGTCGAATCGTATTTAATCGGGACAAGGACAATTGGACAGTCGTGTGGTTTGTCATACGCACGTACAAAATACACCCACATTGAATTCGACGTCATCTCGTTATCGAGGGCACCAAGGTTTTGGGTTTATGCCCAGGCTGCATCTGTCATCAACGAAGAACTTTTTTTTTCTCGATAACAACGATTTTAATTACATCGTTATGTCACCGACATCTGCGTTCAAGATGGAGCCACAAATAGCGTGTCCTGGGAAAAAGCGCACAGGTTCGTTTTGTTGATGTTCTCTACTAATGACCCTATCGAACGTACCACTGACTGAGCTCTTTTGCCCTGCCAAGTCCGTTGGTAAAACGTTCATTTGGACCTCCAAAGCAGAGATAAAGGAGTTCTTGTAGTTTTCAAGTGCACGTCTTGACGACGCAGACTTTGCCAATGTTCCGGTGCTGCTTCGCAAATGCAGCCAAACTTGAAAGAAAACAATGTAGTTGGCAGTTATCCGCTAAAGTAGGACAGCAAGCAAGCTAAAAAGAGTCAAGACAAAAGAATTCACGCCGCCGCTGAAACCTCAGTCAGTTTCACAGACGACCATAGGGCAGGCTGATTCTTGAACTGCCCCAGGGGCAAAACAGGCAGGCACAATGGCACAAGAGACATCGCTAACGGAATAAACAAGACCAGCAAACTGGAATGCTTCGGAGCACCTGGTTCTCGACGCCACAATGACTTTCAATTTGGAACCAACGTCGAAGTAGTATTGCTGTTTAGCACCAATGCATGGAAAAGGATCACAAACACAACAGAAGATCCACGTCAACAACTTCTCGCAAAGAATCTTCAATATCCGGAAGTCAGACAGAATCCGCACTTGGAGCATGCGACAAGGAGCGGGGCGAGATGCAGTTGCCAGCTGTCGCTGTGGAGGAAGTAGAGTTGCAGTTACCAGCTGTCGCTGTGGAGGAAGTAGAGTTGCAGTTACCAGCTGTCGCTGTGGAGGAAGTAGAGTTGCAGTTACCAGCTGTCGCTGTGGAGGAAGTAGAGTTGCAGTTACCAGCTGTCGCTGTGGAGGAAGTAGAGTTGCAGTTACCAGCTGTCGCTGTGGAGGAAGTAGAGTTGCAGTGGGAGAAGCTTGAGGACACCAACCTCCAATGTCGGTCCGCAAAGCCACATCCTGGGTCAGAACGTGAGTGTTGCCGTGCCTCCCTCATCAGCTGGAATGCTGTGGTCTTGGTGCTTTCCAGGCGTGCTGCAGTAGCACTCGCACAGTCAACCGCAGTCGGCATCTACTTGCCACCTGGGGATTTCTTGAGGGTTCAGGGTCAGGGGCCAACGTTGATTCATGACGTGACCAAGCCCATCAAGGCAGTGCTTACTTCCTCCATTTTTCGCCTTCAGGGACCCCCAGTGAGTCGGGGGTAAGAATTGACCCACCGCGTCCCTGTAAGCGTGATTCGTTAAAAGAAAATGACCAGAGAAACCGCGAATTGATTTGCTCGTTCTCCAACCAGTTCTAGTGAATATCGTGGTCAATGGTCGTACATAGCCTACAAAAGCTGATGTACTGCAGAAAGCTAGTTATTCATTATATAGTCTGCCTCGCCGACAGAAGTGATAGCTATAGCCCATGCCAAACAACCGCTGGAGGCGAAATATTGAAAAAGACGCAATGAGACAGAGAACCAGCCGGAAAAGAGTGGAAAGGACAGCCCAGTTGTAAAAAGCGGTCGGTGGATATAGCTCCAGAAGGTGCTAAGTAGGTATTTTCGAAGCCTGATTTGGCCCCAGAAGTCCAGCAGCCAGGGATATCAACTCCTTAGACGGGCGCAGAGCTGCTTTGACTCTTATGTTGCACTGATTAATTAGTTCAGTGATAGCAATGATAAAAGTAATGAAGTGAGTGTGTTGTGTATGCTACTTAACTAAGTAAGATAACTAAGTAAACCAGGAAGCGAATCTATTGTTGACCGGAGTAGGCGCTCGAAGACTTACGGAGGCTGACAATGCTCAGCTGATGAAGCCGTATAGCGTCCAGCGCAGACTGCCCCAGAGAACTGGACGTACAGGAATCTCGCCCTTTAAGTGTCAGAGTGCGACATGCCAGATTGATTGTATTTATAGAACTATAAAACGTTACTGCTATCAATCTGCCCCTGTTGATTGGTTTTTCAACCCCACACTCCGACCCTCAGTTTCTTTGCCCTTGTCGGCTAGCTTCCTTGCAGGTGTGTGTGTTTGTGTGTAGTGTGTGTGCTTTGTGTGTGTAGTGTGTGTGCTTTGTGTGTGTGTTTGTGTGTGTAGTGTGTATGCTTTGTGTGTGTGTATATGTGCTGTGTGTGTGTGTGTGTGTTTGTGTGTGTAGTGTGTTTTTGTGTGTGTGTGTAGTGTGTGTGCTGTGTGTGTATGTGTTTTTGTGTGTGTAGTGTGTGTGCTTTGTGTGTGTGGGTGTTTGTGTGTAGTGTGTGTGTGCTTTGTGTGTGTGTGTGTTTTTTGTGTGTAGTGTTTGTGCTTTGTGTGTGTGTGTGTGTGTCTGTAGTGGGTGTGCTTTGTGTGTGTGTGTGTGTCTGTGTGTGCGTGCTGTGTGTGTGTGTAGTGTGTGTGTAATGTGTGTGCTTTCTGTGTGTGTGGTGTGTAGTGCTTTTGCTTTGTGTTTGTGTGTAGTGTGCGTGCTTTGTGTGTGTGTGTCTGTGTGTGTAATGTGTGTGCTTTGTGTTTGTGTGTAGTGTGTGTAATATGTGTGCTTTGTGAGTGTGTAGTGTGTGTGTATGTGTGTGTAGTGCATTTGCATTGTGTTTGTGTGTAGTGTGTGCTTTGTGTGTGTGTCTGTGTGTATGTAATGTGTGTGTGTAGTGTGTGTGTGTAATATGTGTGGTTTGTGAGTGTGTAGTGCATTTGCTTTGTGTGTGTGTGTGTAGTGTGTGTGCTTTGTGTGTGTAGTCTGTGCTTGTCTGTAGTGTGTGTGATGTGTGTGTAGTGTGTATATGTTTGTAGTGTATGTGTAGTGTATGTGTGTGTGTAGTGTGGTGTATGTAGCGTGTGTATGTGTGTAGCGTGTGTTTGTGTGTAGGTTTTGTGTTTGTGTGCAGCGTTTGTTTGTGTGTAGTGTGTTTTTGTGTGTAATGTGGTTTTTGTGTGTAGTCGGCGTGTTAGTAGCGTGTGTTTGTGTCTGTGTGTTTGTGTTTAGTGTGTGTTTGTGTGTAGTGTGTGCTTGTGTGTAGTGTGTGTAGTGTATTTGTATGTAGTATATTTGTGTGTAGTGTGTGTGTGTCGTGTGTTAGTGTGTAGTGTGTGTGTAATCTATGTTTGTGTGTAGTGTGTGTGTTTAATGTGTGTTTGTGTTTAGTTTGTGTAGTTTGTGTGTGTAGAGTGTGTTTGCGTGTATTGTGTGTTTGTGTATAATGTGTGTTTGTGTGTAGTGTGTTTGCATGTAGTGCTTGTATGTAGTGTGTTTGTATTTAGTGTGTTTTTAGTGTGTTCATGTTTATTTAGTGTTTATGTGTAGCCTGTGTTTGTGTGTAGCGTGTGTTTGTGTGTAGTGTGTGTTTGTGTGTAGTGTGTGTTTGTGTGTAGTATGTGTTTGTGTGTAGTGTGTTTGTGTGTTGAGTGTTTTGTGTGTAGCGTGTTTGTGTGTAGTATGTGTTTGTGTGCAGAAATTGTAATAGTGTGTTTGTGTGTAGTGTGTGTGTATGTAGTGTGTGTTTGTGCGTACGTACGTACGTATGTATGCCTACACCATTCTGGGATGGAATTTAGCTCGCTGCATTGACCGTCTTTCACTTCCTCTCAGCTGCAATTACAGTGAAGATGCTTGTTTTTATTTCGTGAATTGTCACCCATTTATGGATGTTCAAATTACTCTTTTACTCCCATGTCATTGGGCTGCTTTAATAATCACCCCAACGTTTTTAATTCGTTTTACGCTCGGGATTAGGCATTTGGTTAAGCACTGAGCTCTTCTTTTTGCTGTGTCCTCAGCCTCTGCTTCTGTCTTCTTTACTTCATGAAGAATGTTTGCCAGAAAGCACTGTGCCCGCTTGCCCAGTCGTTTTGTCCACGGCAGTTTCATGACTTGTTTGGGCCGTCAAATAACGAAGAAGACAGGCTGGTAATGAGTCTGCTTGTTATAACGTTCTGTCCCCATTACCTGTTGTTGGGCCGTGGCCGTTTACTTTTAGTCTCATTATCTTTGTTCCGATAGCAGCTGGAGCTAAGTTTGCCCGACAGATTATAGAAATAATTACTCTAGTTTAACGTTGGTTTATATCTGGCACCTTGTACTCCATTCCAGGACACGAGAGTGAGAGAGAGAGTGAGAGTGAGAGAGAGAGAGAGAGAGAGAGAGAGAGAGAGAGAGAGAGAGAGAGAGAGAAACTCAATTTAATTTACTTAAGCCAGCCGTCCCCAACGTGACAAAGACAAAGCAGCTGCCGAGCCGAGAGTTATCCGGTCATTTGATTTGATGGACAGTTGTCATGGTCGCGCATGCTGAGGTGCCAAAATAATTATCCTCACCTCCGGTTAGTGATTTCTACAAATCAGTTTACATGTCTAGCGGATCACACACGCCACATGATGTATCCGTCATTCTCTCCATGCGATGGTTCACACAAAGTAGAACACCGAGGAGAGAGCAAGGAATTAAAGATAAACTTTAAATAAGGAAAATAGGCAATTTGTATACGAATGAAAAGTGACTCACAATGGCGGAAAAAACAACGTAGCTTTCATTCACTAACCCACTATATTACAAATCCAAGCAAAAATAAACACACACAAACCAAGTGGAATCATGGGTCAAGTCAATCAAAATGGATAGGACAAATGAATGGAAAACCCATACCAGCTCGATGTGCAGTCCCAAATCCAAGAATTCAGTGAAGAAAAAAAAACACACAATGCACAGACACAGGATGAGCATCCTCACAGTGCATTATCCAATGGCGGTGAATTTTCCCGCCTCCTGGGGGACAAGATGAAGCAGTCTCAATCTTTACCCGAGGGTGGAGATGATGAAGAAGCTTTGAGATGGTCGGCAAGCGATGATTGAGTTCTTGCGACGAGCTCTGAAGTTGACGTTGTCGGATGGAGTTACAGCAAAGGAGGTCGTCTCCCTGTCTTCTCTGCTTGAGATGAATGGCGACGAATGGCAGGCATTTCCAAACATGAGAGCACTACACAACTGAGGCTAAGCCAATGCCTGCAGCTGTGGGCCGGATTTCAACCGTACTGTTGGTTTTCTGGAATCGTATGGCCTCGACTTTCCCGCTCAGTTCAATTTATGCATTGCAGCCGCCTCAAAGTATGTTGGTATACCGATGTGGCAATTTGGACCAATCAGAACAGGTTTTCCTAACCGCGGAGACTTCCCGCCAAAATTATATATTAAAAACATTTATTTCTCACCAATCACCCAACTAACCAACCGCCCAACCCACCAAAAGGTATAGAATCATGATTGGCATTATCGTATTAATTTATATTTAACAATACCATCTTCCTTCTGACAAATTATGTCAGACTCTGTTCGGTCGTGTTTTCCTGCCAGAACAACATGAGGAAGCGTCTCATACTCGACGCGAATGACGGTTTGTTTACAAAATTTAAATCTGAACCGTCACAACAGTCAAAAGTCAACCCGAGGTAGTACGTTTCCGCTTGTGAGCTCCTCTCTGAGAGTTAACGCATAATTATTGTGTGTACATTGCAACGTCTCTAGTTAACCTCGGATCTGATCCCTCCATCAATATATATACATCCTGTTTGGGTGTAACTCTTCAGATGCCGTTTCAGATATCATTTTCAAAGTTCATTATAGAAAGGGCAAAACAAGAGAAAATGTTCCTCAACTGCACAAAAAGCGCACTTATCATTCAGGTGCTGTCGATTAATGTACCTTTTGTCTGACTGCAGATCGTTGATTCCAAAGCGAAAACGCACACAAGCATCCATAATTTTCTCTTTGGTAGAATTAGATAATCTTCGGTACCAATGTGATCTTTAAAGGATGAATACCAGCGATATCTAGCACTGGTTGTACATTTCTGGTGCCGTATTTTGTAATTATAGTCTTGTAGCCTCTGTTTAAATTGCTTCAGAGAGGACCTTCTATTTCTGACCCCCACGTTTTGTCATGCGTAAAAGAAGGCAGCCTTAAACAGTTTCTAATATGTTCCACCCAGTTAAGATTATGCGTAATATTTTAGTTTTTGACTCACATGCGAAGCAAAAGTGAGTCTATGTACTGAGCCGTGTCGTCCGTCCGTCCGGGCGTCCGGGCGTCCGTCCGTCCGTAAAAAACTTAAACGTTGGATTTTTCTCGGAGACTATTAAGTCTATCAACACCAAATGTGGCATGATGGTGTATGATGACAAGGCCTCAAAAAACATACATAGTGACTTGACCTTGCTTCAAGGTCAAGGTCACAGGAGCCATAAATGTGGTCTCAAAAACAGTCATTTTTCACATTTTCCCAATTTTCTCCCACGTTATTGAGAATGGCGACCTTAGCTACAAGTGGTATATAGGTCAAAGCAAGCCCTATCTTTTGATACCAGTTTGGTTGACCTTGCTTCAAGGTCAAGGTCACAGGAGCTCTTCAAAGTTGGATTGTATACATATATTGAAGTGACCTTGACCCTGAACTATGGAAGATAACTGTTTCAAACTTAATAATTATGTGGGGCACATGTTATACTTTCATCATAAGACACATTTGGTCACATATCATCAAGGTCAAGGTCACTTTGACCCTTATGAAATGTGACCAAAATGGGGTAGTGAACCACTAAAAGTGACTATATCTCATGGTAGAAAGTGCCAATAAGCACCATTGTGCTTCCTATGTCTTGAATTAACAGCTTTGTGTTGCATGACCTTGGATGACCTTGACCTTGGGTCAAGGTCACATGTATTTTGGTAGGAAAAATGTGTAAAGCATTTCTTTGTGTATGATGTCATTGGTAGGTTTAGTTGTTTGACCTTGACCTTGAAGGTCACCTGAAGGTCAAGGTCATATAAAGGTCAAGGTCAAGCATGTGAGTCGTATGGGCTTTGCCCTTCTTGTTCAACATGATATATGCCTGCATTGGTATCTTGTAGGTGGCATTGTAGAAAGTCCGAGCCATTAATTTACTGCTCTAGTGATGTGCGAGAAAGATAAAGGGTATCCTTCAAAATCCCCGTACACCGTGTTATCTGGTGTCCGTGTGTCCAAACTAAAAAGCCACTTGCAGGCGAACGTATGAACCTTTTCGACATTGTCTGCATTACCCAGGTCCCATATCTCGGAGCCATGGAGTCGACTGTGCCTTCGAGTCGAAAAGCTTGAAAAACACGTTTGGATCTAAGGTGTGTAGTCTCCACGTAGCCTTCAAAATATGGACAGACTTCTGTATCCCTTGGTAGCCAGATCATTAGTGCGCATGTTCATAGATAACTTGCTTGAAAAGACAAAGCCAAGGTACTTATATTGATTGACTGCTCACAGAGTCTCGTTGTCAAGAAACCATTTTTCACCGTTCGCTAGGTGGTCACCCTTACGAAAAACAATAACCTTTGTTTTTTCTATGATTATTATAAGACCTAATGATTGGGACACCTTGCTCGTTATCTAGTTGATTTTGTAGACCACAGGGAGTGGTAGAGAGACGTACTACGTCGTCTGCAAATAAGGAAGTATTATCTCGTTCCCGTGAGAATCTGGACGCCATGTTTGTCGTACATGTATGCGAACGTGGTCAGCAGCTGAGCTCATACAGAGAGCAAATAGTCTCCGGCTCTCTAAGGCTCCTTGCTTCACGTCTTGCGGGCATCTGAAGAAGTCTGATAATTTGTCCAGTTCTACCTAACACATGATTGAAGTTGAGAGAGAGAGAGAGAGAGAGAGAGAGAGAGAGAGAGAGAGAGAGAGAGAGAGAGAGAGAGTATGTGTGTTACATCGTGAAGTTGTAAAGGCGATGATAAGCATGAGCTGCAGCCTCGTTAGGAAGTCTTTTTCTGCGAAGGTGCGTAGACAAGTTTCCTTGTTTTATGACGCTGTTGATCGTCCCGCCAACGGTTGCCATAGTCACTGAGTACCGTCCGTCTGAGGATAAGAGTTGCCAGGAATGCTAATGAGGATTCTAGTGGAAGAGGGGCATGATGTAAGGCGCTGTGATGGCGGCGCTGTGCTGTCGGCG
>JAWQFJ010034214.1:40000-42500 GCA_034096865.1 Theodoxus fluviatilis | reverse complement strand
TAATCTGAATCTAGAGTGCAGTTCCCTTCTTCCCAACCTCCTAACTCCTCGTATTGGCCAGCCTTGTGTTGGCCAGCCTTGTGAGAACAGTGGGTCTCTGGTAAGGGCTGTATGGGCTGTCCTTGTGTTGGCCAGCCTTGTGAGAACAGTGTGTCTGTGGTAATGACTGTATGGGCTGTCCTTGTGTTGGCCAGCCTTGTGTTGGCCAGCCTTGTGAGAACACTGGATATCTGGTACGGGCTGCATGGGCTGTCCTTGTGTTGGCCAGCCTTGTGAGAACACTGGATATCTGGTACGGGCTGTATGGGCTGTCCTTGTGTTGGCCAGCCTTGTGAGAACACTGGATATCTGGTACGGGCTGTATGGGCTGTCCTTGTGTTGGCCAGCCTTGTGAGAACAGTGGATATCTGGTAAGGGCTGTATGGGCTGTCCTTGTGTTGGCCAGCCTTGTGAGAACGGTGGGTCTCTGGTAAGGGCTGTATGGGCTGTCCTTGTGTTGGCCAGCCTTGTGAGAACGGTGGGTCTCTGGTGAGGGCTGTATGGGCTCTGCTTCTGTTGGCCAGCCTTGTGAGAACAGTGGATATCTGGTACGGGCTGTATGGGCTGTCCTTGTGTTGGCCAGCCTTGTGAGAACAGTGGATATCTGGTAAGGGCTGTATGGGCTGTCCTTGTGTTGGCCAGCCTAGTGAGAACAGTGTGTCTGTGGTAAGGGCTGTATGAGCTGTCCTTGTGTTAGCCAGCCTTGTGAGAACGGTGGGTCTCTGGTAAGGGCTGTATGACCTGTCCTTGTGTTGGCCAGCCTCGTGAGAACACTGGATATATGGTAAGGGCTGTATGGGCTGTCCTTGTGTTGGCCAGCCTTGTGAGAACAGTGTGTCTGTGGTAAGGGCTGTATGAGCTGTCCTTGTGTTAGCCAGCCTCGTGAGAACGGTGGGTCTCTGGTACGGGCTGTATGGGCTGTCCTTGTGTTGGCCAGCCTCGTGAGAACGGTGGGTCTCTGGTGAGGGCTGTATGGGCTGTCCTTGTGTTGGCCAGCCTCGTGAGAACGGTGGGTCTCTGGTACGGGCTGTATGGGCTGTCCTTGTGTTGGCCAGCCTTGTGAGAACAGTGGATATCTGGTAAGGGCTGTATGGGCTGTCCTTGTGTTGGCCAGCCTTGTGAGAACGGTGGGTCTCTGGTGAGGGCTGTATGGGCTGTCCTTGTTTTGGCCAGCCTCGTGAGAACACTGGATATCTGGTATGGGCTGTCCTTGTGTTGGCCAGCCTCGTGAGAACAGTGGATATCTGGTGAGGGCTGTATGGGCTGTCCTTGTGTTGGCCAGCCTTGTGAGAACAGTGGGTCTCTGGTGAGGGCTGTATGGGCTGTCCTTGTGTTGGCCAGCCTTGTGAGAACAGTGGGTCTCTGGTGAGGGCTGTATGGGCTGTCCTTGTGTTGGCCAGCCTTGTGAGAACAGTGGATATCTGGTACGGGCTGTATGGGCTGTCCTTGTGTTGGCCAGCCTTGTGAGAACAGTGGATATCTGGTGAGGGCTGTATGGGCTGTCCTTGTGTTGGCCAGCCTTGTGAGAACAGTGGGTCTCTGGTGAGGGCTGTATGGGCTGTCCTTGTGTTGGCCAGCCTTGTGAGAACAGTGGATATCTGGTGAAGGCTGTATGGGCTGTCCTTGTGTTGGCCAGCCTCGTGAGAACGGTGGGTCTCTGGTGAGGGCTGTATGAGCTGTCCTTGTTTTGGCCAGCCTCGTGAGAACGGTGGGTCTCTGGTAAGGGCTGTATGAGCTGTCCTTGTGTTGGCCAGCCTCGTGAGAACAGTGGATATCTGGTAAGGGCTGTATGGGCTGTCCTTGTGTTGGCCAGCCTTGTGAGAACAGTGGATATCTGGTAAGGGCTGTATGGGCTGTCCTTGTGTTGGCCAGCCTTGTGAGAACAGTGGATATCTGGTAAGGGCTGTATGGGCTGTCCTTGTGTTGGCCAGCCTTGTGAGAACGGTGGGTCTCTGGTACGGGCTGTATGGGCTGTCCTTGTGTTGGCCAGCCTTGTGAGAACAGTGGATATCTGGTAAGGGCTGTATGGGCTGTCCTTGTGTTGGCCAGCCTTGTGAGAACAGTGGGTCTCTGGTGAGGGCTGTATGGGCTCTGCTTCTGTTGGCCAGCCTTGTGAGAACAGTGGGTCTCTGGTGAGGGCTGTATGGGCTGTCCTTGTGTTGGCCAGCCTTGTGAGAACAGTGGATATCTGGTAAGGGCTGTATGAGCTGTCCTTGTGTTGGCCAGCCTTGTGAGAACAGTGTGTCTGTGGTAAGGGCTGTATGGGCTGTACTTGTGTTGGCCAGCCTTGTGAGAACAGTGGGTATCTGGTGAATCTGTATGGGCTCCCCTTGTGTTGGCCAGCCTCGTGAGAACAGTGGGCATGTGGTAAGGGCTGTATGGGCTCCCCTTGTTTTAACTGCTTGGGACGGACTAGATCAATACAGATCTCGTCATCATGAAAAATGAAACCAGGACGACC
>JAWQFJ010034214.1:0-32500 GCA_034096865.1 Theodoxus fluviatilis | reverse complement strand
TATTTCTAAGAATCGCAGTGGAAGCATAATACACACCATACATGTAGTATCCAGGGCCAACATATGCTTTTTATTACTGGAGGCTTTCTTGCGAGGCAGGAAAAGGGAGAGTAAGTATTATCTTGCCGATTTTATGTGCAAGGCGACAAAGACAGACAGACGGACGGACGGACGGACTTTCCGACAGGTGGATACAAAGACATTCAGAGAGGCAGAAATGCTGAACAAAACAATTGTTGTCGTTGCAGAATGCTGGAGAAGCATTACAATCTACTGGTGGATGGGGGAGGCAAGAAACGCATCTACCTGCCTCTGTGTGGGAAGTCTGTGGACCTGAAATGGTAAGGCTGGTACACAGCAGTACATCTAGATGCACGGAAATGTCTGTGGACCTGAAATGATAAGACTGGTATCTAGATGCACGGAAATGTCTGTGGATCTGAAATTATAAGACTGGCATACAACAGTACATCTAAATACACGGAAATGTATGTGGATCTGACGCGATGATAAGACTAGCATGCAACAGTACGTCTACATACACGGAAATGTATGTGGATCTGACGCGATGATAAGACTAGCATACAACAGTACGTCTAGATGCACGAAAAAGAGGGAAAGTCATTGCTATACTCTGAGGGATGGAAACGAAAACCTGTAGAAGGTTGCTGAGAAAATGGTTTTTACAACTTCCATCACGCGTGTCAGAGCCTGTTAATGCGGTAGGACAATATCTCCTTTCTACTAATTGGCACTAATGAAACTGCATTGTGGATTGCATTTACTTTGAATTTATAAGTAGGTATATGTGAGGAACTGAGAGGGTGGGGGGGAGTATTAGGTATGAGAATGAGCAACCCTATAAATGCAGGGACCGGATTTATAGAACTTTTTACAAATAACGTTTGTCCAAATGAATGCAGATGCAAATATGAAAGCTCCATGTTAAAGGGGAAGTAACTCCCTTGTTCTAGAAGCACCCGCCTGCAGCTTGCTGGGGCACTGTGTGATGTCCGAAGTTGAGTTCCCTTGCATACATGTTACTGCTGTGTGAGCTCGTGTTGAGCAGCATATTTTACATATTGATATAACCATGAAGCTGTTTTTCTTCTTCAATAGTAATTGGTGATTTAATTTGTTTCTGTGTTTGTCTGCCTGTCTGACTGACTGTCTGTCTGTCTGTCTGCCTGTCTGCCTGCCTGCATGCCTGCCTGCCTCTCTCTCGTGTTGCATGCGGAAATGCATGCATGCATGTTGTGTGTGTTGTTTTTTTGTGTGTTTCCGTGTGTGTTCGTGCGCGCTTCCGCGTGCCTTGCATTCGTTCATCCGTCTGTCAATCTGTGTCATCTGTCCGCCAGTCTTTGTCCGTCTGTCTATCCTCCTGCCTGCCCACCCACCTCATTTTACTTACTTTATCTGTCCTGCGTTCTTAATATGCTCGGTTTGCCAAGATCATCTGACCTTTGTCCTGCTAAACTCTGTGACCTTTATGCAGGCTAGCATCCCAAGGTCACTCAGTGGTGGGCAGTGAAGGTGCCGACCTTGGGTGCCAACAGTTCTTCCAGGAGAATGACATAGCGTTCAAGGTCACAAAACTTCCCAATATTGACGGAGCTCTGTACGAGGTGAGTGTGTATGTGTGTGTGTGTGTGTGTATGTGCGTGTGTGTGTGTACGTGTGTGTGTGTGTATGTGCGTGTGTGTGTGTGTGTGTACGTGTGTGTGTGTGTGTGTGTGTGTGTGAGTGTGTGTGTGTGTGTGTGTGTGTGTGTGTGTGTGTGTGTGTGAGAGTGTGTGTGTGTGTGCGTGTGTGTGTGTTTGTGTGAGTGTGTGTGTGTGTGTGAGTGTGTGTGTGTGTCTGTGTGTATGTGCGTGTGTGTATGTGCATGTGTTTGTGTGTGTATGTGTGTGTTTGTGTGTGTGTGCGTGTGTGTGTTTGTGTGTGCGTGTGTGCGTGTGTGTGTGTGTGTGTATGCGTGTGTGTCTGTATACACATGGTTGAGTGCGTGCATGCGAGCGAGTGCATGTATACTAACCAAGTGCGTGTATGTGCACAGTAAATGCATTCTGTATTGCTTGATGGTATGTTTGTTAATCCCTTTTTCGCAATCGCCTGAAGTTTTTTCCTTGTAATCTACAGCGACATTGAGGATTATGATTAATCTGTTTCAGGCAACAAATGGACTTGACATCAAAATCTACAGATGCGACTTTTTCCGATTAAAAAGGTAAGAACTCTCCCTGAGTTATCCATTTTTTGCAGTGTTGGTTACAGACTAAATAAAGTTTGTCATCGCGTTTGTGGCGATTCTATTAATGTATGCAAATCATGTGCAATGTGCATGTTTTATGGCATGAGAGGTGATCAAGAGCTCGCTTTGGCACAAGTATTTTAATTGCGCCGCAAAAACGCCGTTGGGACTAGCAAGCTGGTATTCAAAATACCCTAAAATTGAATAATAATTCATGCAAATGTTATGGTAATGCGGCAAGGATTTGTGTGTGTGTGTGTGTGTGTGTGTGTGTGTGTGTGTGTGTGTGTGTGTGTGTGTGTGTGTGTGTGTTTGTGTGTGTGTGTGTGTGAGTGTGTTTGTGTGTGTGTGTGTGTGCATGTGTGTTTGTCTGTTTATAGATAGGTAGGTCACTCTTGGGTTCCAAGGAAGTGCTTCCTGAGGATTCTCGTGAATTTCGAACGCTTTAGGGAGGAGTGTTGATGATGACGATGAAGGTAATGTTGCAATGTTAAATGTTGTGCGTGTACAAGATTAAAGCAGCATTGCGTGTGTGTCTCTCCACCAGCGACATTCTGGGAGAGTGCGACTGCGTATGGGATAGAGGCTCCCTCGTTGCCATTCCTGTACAACGAAGAAAAGAGTAAGTACACACATTAACATGCACGTATACGAGTGTGCATGCAAAACCGCGCATACAGACTCATATACATCAAGCTTGCACACACATTCGCGCACTCATACACGTGCACGTGCTCGCACGCAAGCACAAAGACGGACATGCACATGCGCGCCGGCGCACGCGCGCACATGCACACACTCGCGTGCGCAAGCACACACTCACACATGTTCACACGCGCAAGCTCTCGTGTATTCATACGAGATGCACACTAGATGCATACCCAAGCATGTTTGTTGTAGGACCTTTAACACGTGTTCAAATTAATATCTACGCATAACCCTCTGTTTGAAATACATGTTTGAAATCGATCGACAAGAATAATTGTGTGTGTTCACATTACTCTGTTACCTGTTAACGTTGCAACCAATCGCTGCTATTTTGCACGAGTGTTTTCTCCTCCAATCTGTGGCCAAGTGATTACAGCGCTTGACCTGTAGGGCGTTCAAGAGACCCAGCGCTCGATGGCGCTGGACTGTTGAACGGCTTGCTAGCAATAGCACCCTTGAGCGCTCGATGGCGCTGGACTGTTGAACGGCTTGCTAGCAATAGCACCCTCGAGCGCTCGATGGCGCTGGACTGTTGAACGGCTTGCTAGCAATAGCACCCTCGAGCGCTCGATTGGTCACCGTGGCAAGGCTACGCGTGTAGATCCAAAATGGCTGTTTTTGGCGAATGGAAGGAAGTCACTATAAAATGTGCCAGTGGCAGACATTTTGACCTGTGATTAACATCCAAGCTGTGCAAGAAGTTACCAGAAGTGAGGCTGCTGATCTTTTCATTTTAAAAAGTAACAACTGCTCTGAAATAATTATCTGGCAAAATCTTACATTAATCCTTTTTGACTCACATGCGAAGCCAAAGTGAGTCTATGTACTGAGCCGTGTCGTCCGTCCGTCCGTCCGTCCGGGCGTCCGTCCGGGCGTAAACAACTTAAACGTTGGATTTTTCTCGGAGACTATTAAGTCTATCAACACCAAATGTGGCACGATGGTGTATGATGACAAGGCCTCAAAAAACATACATAGTGACTTGACCTTGCTTCAAGGTCAAGGTCACAGGAGCCATAAATGTGGTCTCAAAAACAGTCATTTTTCACATTTTCCCAATTTTCTCCCACGTTATTGAGAATGGCGACCTTAGCTACAAGTGGTATATAGGTCAAAGCAAGCCCTATCTTTTGATACCAGTTTGGTTGACCTTGCTTCAAGGTCAAGGTCACAGGAGCTCTTCAAAGTTGGATTGTATACATATTTTGAAGTGACCTTGACCCTGAACTATGGAAGGTAACTGTTTCAAACTTAATTATTATGTGGGGCACATGTTATACTTTCATCATAAGACACATTTGGTCACATATCATCAAGGTCAAGGTCACTTTGACCCTAATGAAATGTGACCAAAATGGGGTAGTGAACCACTAAAAGTGACTATATCTCATGGTAGAAAGTGCCAATAAGCACCATTGTGCTTCCTATGTCTTGAATTAACAGCTTTGTGTTGCATGACCTTGGATGACCTTGACCTTGGGTCAAGGTCACATGTATTTTGGTAGGAAAAATGTGTAAAGCATTTCTTTGTGTATGATGTCATTGGTAGGTTTAGTTGTTTGACCTTGACCTTGAAGGTCACCTGAAGGTCAAGGTCATATAAAGGTCAAGGTCAAGCATGTGAGTCGTATGGGCTTTGCCCTTCTTGTTTTGCTATGTAACCTCCCTTGATGTGAGTGTCACGAAATTCTTGCTTAGGCTGTAAGTCAGCACTGTCGTTTCGACATTATTTTCTATTCAAGCGATGCCGAACCTTGACGCGCAGCTGCAACATGATATATCTTATCAGCTTCCTCAAGGAACGCCCAGTCTGCAGCTGCTGGATGATATATCTTATCAGCTTCCTCAAGGAACGACCAGTCTGCAGCTGCTGGTACGCTCAGTTGGTTGAGAGGCGCCCTCATACATGTAAACATTCCTCGACGATGATGAGAATGCATCGCAGAAGCCATCTTGGTTAGTGCCAGGTCAACTAAAAGTCGTTCAAGAGGGAAAAATTTGGCTTGCCGAGCGCTCCATCGAGCGCCAGGTCTCTTGAACGAGCTACTGCAGTCCCTGGCGGCTAGTGGGTGCAGAGTTCGAAACTGCATGGACCCTGGATTGCATCCTTGAGCAAAATGCTTTACTCGCACTGCCTCTCCCCACCCAGGACCCCCCTGTGGGTTCGGGGTAAGAATTGACCCACCGCGTCTCCCTGCGCGATGCGTAAGAGGCGAATAACTAAGGACATCGTAACTTGACTTGCGTTTACTCTAACTGTTCTAGTGATTTTCGTGCATGATGGCCTTCCAAAGCCTGCAGAGAATGATATGTCGTAAAACTCAATCCACCCATCCGACCCCACCCTGGAGTAAAAGCGGGATCCTCTGAGGGCAGCGATGCATGCCCGAGTGCGATGAACCCTTGTATGCGACCATGAGCCAGTGGAGTTGGTGCCGGTACCTTACCTTGTGAGTGCTATCTGTGCGTCACCGTGTTTGTCGTAGGTGCCAGTGAAAGATTGATCAAGCGGCCCGGTGATCAGGGGGTAAAGTGTTCAGCGGTTTGAGACCCAGACATGCGTGATGCCGATGTAGAAACACACACACACACACACACACACACACACACACACACACACACACACACACAGACACACACACACACACACACACACACAGACACACCACACACACACAGACACACAGACACACACACACACAGACACACAGACACATACACACACACACACACACACACACACACACACATACACACACACACACATACACACACACATACACACACACACACACACACACATACACACACACACACACACATTTACTTTGCAACTTCTTTGTGATAGATTCCACGCCGAACTTTAGTTTCATGCCTCATGTCTCTCTCTCGACTCTTGTGAACGGAAAGGTATTGAGAACATGCTTCACGACTCTCATTGTCTTTGTTATTTATCTTCTGTACAGGTATGCTGATATTATACTGCCATGTCTCCAGAAAGATGGAAAGTATCTCCTCGACTGCTTTCTTCTTGACCACTCCATATTTGCAGGTAACGTTCCTGCAGTATCATATACATATATGTCTACTATACACGCCTTATTGCATTTGTAACAGACTGCCCATTCATACAAATTCGTCTTTGTGAGTAGAATGGATAGATCGCATTTGGATCTCTCTCTTCCCCCCCCCCATCTCTCTCTGTTCTCTCTCTCTCTCCTATCTCTCTCTCTCTGTTCTCTCTCTCTCTCCTATCTCTCTCTCTCTCTCTCTCTCTATCTCTCTCTCCTATCTCTCTCCCTCTCTCCTATCTCTCATTCTCTCACTCTCTTTCTCTCTCTCTCCCTCTCTCTCTCCCTCTCTCTCTCTCTCCTATCTCTCATTCTCTCACTCTCTTTCTCTCTCACTCTCTTTCTCTTTCTGTTCTCTCTCTCTCTTCCCCCCCTCTCTCTCTCTCTCTCTGTTCTCTCTCTCTCCTATCTCTCTCTCTCTCTCTCTCTGTTCTCTCTCTCTCCTATCTCTCTCTCACTCTCTCTCTCACTCTCTCTCTCACTCTCTCTCTCACTCTCATTCTCTCTCCTATCTCTCTCTCCTATCTCTCTCTCCTATCTCTCTCTCCTATCTCTCTCTCCTATCTCTCTCTCCTATCTCTCTCTCATTCTCTCTCACTCTCTTTCTCTCTCTTTCTCTCTCTTTCTCTCTCTTTCTCTCTCTTTCTCTCAATCTCTTCCTCTCTCTCACTCTCTCTTTCTCTCTCTCTTTCTCTCTCTTTCTCTCTCTCATTCTCTCTTTCTCACTCTCTTTCTCTCTCTCTTCCTCTCTCTCATTCTCTCTTTCTCACTCTTTCTCTCTCTCTTCCTCTCTCTCTCACTCTCTCTCACTCTTTCTTTCTCTCACTCTCTCTCTCTCTCTCTCTCTCTCTCTCTCTCCCTATGCTGCGCCAGCTGCTTAATATTTCCAATCAGTTCACTACTTGTAGTTCAATTGAAACTCTTTTATGCCACAGTGACACTACATTATATAGATCTGACATATTTCCAGATTTTCAGTGCAGTGATATTTATGAATACGTCATACTTTTCCAGGTCCTCCGTTCAACTGCTCAGAAGAGGACGTGAAGGATATATTTGGTAAGATTTATTTCACAATGCCCACGCATTCTAGCAACGGGAAGTTGTTTAAGCCAGCTGTAAAGCTGACATTTATCTAATGGCTGAATCATGCTAATGACTGTCTTCGCTCGCCTGCACAAGCAGACACTCAGCTCAACGGAAAAGAATATGTCAGTGTCGATCATGGAAAACACTTTTTGTTGACATTTATATGAGGGGGACAAAAGTGTGTGCGCCTTTGGTTGTATTAATCGTGATAGTTACGATGGCTGTGGTGAAAGTAGTGATGGTTATATTGATGTTAATGATGATGGCGATGACTATCACGTTAATGACTGATATGACACTGGGGACGACGATGACGGTGACAACGACGATAAAGAAGAGGAATAAGACGACAACCACGACGACGAAGAAGAAGATAATGATAATATTGTTGATAATGATAATAGTGATTGGGAGTGATAGGTTGAGGTTTGGTGATGAGGGTGGCGGCGGCGATGGTGATGGCGGTGGAGGAGGAGGAGGAGGAGGAGGAGGAGGAGGAGGAGGAGGAGGAGGGGAGGGAGGGAGGGAGGGAGGGAGGGAGGGAGGAGGAGGGGAGGGAGGGAGGGAGGGAGGGAGGGAGGGAGGGGGAGGGAGGGAGGGAGGGAGGGAGGGAGGGAGGGGAGGGGAGGGGAGGGAGGGGAGGGGAGGGGAGGGAGGGAGGGAGGGAAAGAAAGAAAGAAAGAAAGAAAGGAAAGAAAGAAGGAAAGAAAGAAGGAAAGAAAGAAAGAAGGAAAGAAAGAAAGAAGGAAAGAAAGAAAGAAGAAGAAGAAGAAGAAGAAGAAGAAGAAGAAGAAGAAGAAGAAGAAGAAGAAGAAGAACAGGAGGAGGAGAAGCAGGAATAGAAAAGAGGAGGAGAAGGAGAAGGAGGAGGAAAGAGGAAGGAGGAGGAGGAATATGAAGAGGAGGAGGAGTAGGAAGAACAACAGGAGGAGGAACAGGATGATGATGATGATGATGATGATGATGATGATGATGATGATGATGATGATGACACCGGTGCATTCACGTTGCTTGCAGAGACCCGGTGCAACGTACACAGGCTGGACGAGAGGGACGCCATGACCAGGTGGCAGCGGGAGGACTGGGGCCTCAAGTCCTTTGTGGAGCAGGTCTACCTGCTGTCCTGGAGGCAGTAGCGGCGCGCGCCCCTGCTCTGGCGGGAGGTTGAAGTTGCACTGTCACAGGCATCCTCATGGCTACTTCACCTCTCCATTTCTCACATGGCCTAGGCATCTATGATGAGAGTTTTGCGTCATTTGTTTCCATTTCCTCACAACGAGTGCATTTTCACGGTTACCTGTCCACCAAATTACGAAACTATACATATTGAGCAATTTGTTCCTCACCCCACCTCTCTCTCTCTCTCTCTCTCTCTCTCTCTCTCTCTCTCTCTCTCTCTCTCTCTCTCTCTCTCTCTCTCTCTCTCTCTCTCTCTCTCTCTCTCTCTCTCTCTCTCTCTCTCTCTCTCTCTCAAAATCCTGACTTTCATGTGTAAAATGTTCTGTTGAATTTTATGGTTTAAATGTTATCGTAATGGATCATATACTTGGAGAATCTGAAACTGCTTGAATTAGCTCTGCGAAAGTCATTTCCCCCTACGGCTGTTTCGACTTATTCAACATTAACGACTGAATAGATTAAATGAGTGTTGTAGTTGTTGTCACATCTGAATTCTCTCTCTCTCTCTCTCTCTCTCTCTCTCTCTCTCTCTCTCTCTCTCTCTCTCTCTCTCTCTTCCTCTCTCTCTCTCTCTCTCCCTCTCGCTCTCTCGCTCTCTCGCTCTCTCGCTCTCTCGCTCTCTCTCTCTCTCTCTCTCTCTCTCTCTCTCTCTCTCTTTCTCTCTCTCTCTCTCTTTCTCTCTCTCTCTTCCTCTCTCTCTCTCTCTCTCTCTCTCTCTTTCTCCACACTGCATTTCTCTAAAGACGTGTGCTACAAAAGCAGTTTGTCATCAATTCAGCATGTGTACCTTTTTACATTTGTGTGATTTCTAGAAGATAATGTCACAAGAAAAATTCGTTCCATTCATAAGCACTCCTGTTGGCGAGATTCATTTATGGAGGGTAGAGTTGGACACAACACAATTTGCGAATATCATGTCTGCTGGGTAGAGTAGGACACTACACAATTGGCGAATATCATGTTTGCTGGGTAGAGTTGGACACTACACAATTGGCGAATATCATGTTTGCTGGGTAGAGTTGGACACTACGCAGTGTGCGAATATCACGTATGCACGAATTTATTGAATATAGTGCACTTAATTTGAAAGAACAGTATAATTTTGACTAGTAGAACTGATGTTAATTTTTAAACAATAAACATGTGTGTGCTCTGCGATTAGAAGTTCACGTGGTTTTCTATGAGAGCAAGCATATTGTGGTTTTGCATACGTTGGGGGTGTCCGTGTTTTCAAGTGTTGATGTTATAATTTCTCTTCTTAGTTCCTTTTTTCCGTCTTGTTGTTTTTAACCTGCTTCTGCTCGTCTCTCTTTTTGTGCATATCTGTGTGTCCATGTGTATGATGTGTGTTCGTGTGTGTGTGTTCGTGTGTGTGTGTGTGTGTGTGTGTGTGTGTGTGTGCGTACGTGTGTTTGTAGGCCCTATGTGTGTGCGTACGTGTGTTTGTATGTGTGTGTGTGCGCGCGGTCGCGCGTGTACACACATAAATGTTTCCACTAATATTTATCGCGAGTGAATAGCAAATTATATGGTTTGATAAAGTTCTAAATAAGCTTACTGCAAACAGGCGCTGTGACAAATCAGATGCTTCGTTACAGAACGGCTTTGGCATGTATGGCTAGAATCGAAGGTCCTACCAAAGATGGAAACAATTTGCTTCATCTGAATCATAGGTCGGGCCTATCTGGTGGTCCAGCACTTCGAGTTCTGTGTTTTAGTGAGAGAAGTGGCGTGGAGGCTGAGGAGGATCCACTCCAAACAAGTCTAAATGGAAGGGGTGGTGGTCCTGAACCGACTCGGGCACACACAGCACCGTCACACAATGGAAGAAAAACAAAGACGATCCCCTAGGGTTTTTGTTCTCTTCCCAAACTCCAGTCTCAGGCGACAACAAAAGCAGAAACACAAGTCCCCAAACCATGAGCAGACACGAAAAAGCAGAACTCGTGCTTGCAAGGGAGATTACCCCCCACCTCTTCCAGACTCCTGTATCCAGTAGACGCGATGCGTGCCTGGGTTACCTCCCTTGGCACGGAGGGCAAACTTGCGCCGACTTCAAAAGCGCAGTTACAATGTTTTAATTATGTGTCAGACACGAACAGGCGTGGCGCTTGTGTTTGTTTTGGGGGCAGGACGGGAGAAAAACGGTCAGGGGAGTTGTCCTTCCTTCTCTTCCATCCTTATCCTTCTTTCCTCTCCTTCCTTCTCAGCCTTCCTTCTCTCCGCATGTTCTTTTCCTGAAACTTCACCTTGCACTCCTCTCCCCCTCCCCCTCCCTCAATCCCCTTTTGTCCCCCTTCTCCCCTTTTAGAATTCTCACGGCTGATTTATTGTCCCTGTTTAGTGAGAATTCACATCCTTCATTCCTTCTCGTCTGTCATCCAGGAGCTGGTAGTGTGGAGACGATTCTGTCCAGCCGTAGATTACGTAATACTAACCGATCGCCTTGGTTGAAATTAAGTATTAAATCACATCCGAAAATATGTGAACAGACCGTGGATGCACTAAAGTATAAGGCAAGCTTATTATCGGCTACTGCTTAAATAGATCGTGTCACGAACTAGCACGATTTTTCCGTCGAATGTTTTTCATAGAAACAGTAAACTCACTGTCGGGGCGAGGGTTTGTACGTGTAAATATAAACACTCAAAACTGCATGTTTAAATGCATGCAATTGCGTGTGTGTATATTACCAGGCAATGTTAAGGTGATATTTTGATTGTGCATCAATCTGTGTGGGGGTGCGCGCGCGCTCATGCATGTGCGCGCTCATGCATGCGTGCGCGCGCGCGCGCGCGCGCGCGTGTGTGTGTGAGACACCAAAAAGGCAGATCACATCACAAGATAGATATTTACCCAAATTTGTGTGTGTAAACCCTCTTTCCTCAGGGGAATCTTTATTCAAACTAATATTTGTATTGGTATTTTTCATGAAAGATAAGATACTATCTTATTACCTCTTTTATGAAAAAGAAAATTGCTTCGTGTTGGAACACTATTACATAGATAAAACACGTAATCTTCCCAAGGCATACCACCAACCCCATGACCACCGTTTTTTCTTTACTATTAAATAGATGTACATCATTTTTACGTCCTCTGTTGAACTTCTCCACTTATTTCCCCACCTCTCACCTCCAACCTCCCACCTCTTCCTGCCCCCCTGTTTCTCTCTCCCCTTCCCTCTTCATCCTAAACATCCCTCACCAACCACCAGTCCTCACACCCACCCTCTTCGTTTTGTCTTACATGCCCACCCATTTCCATCCTTCAATTTCCACACCATTTCCTCACAGGGTTTATGGCTGCGATTGCTGCTGGATATTTTTTTATCCAAATATTCTAAACAACTACCCAGTTGTCAGTACGCTTTCATATATATATGACGCTCTCAGACTTGACTACAAATATCACTGCCCTTTCCAGTGGGAAAAAAATATCTGCAACAGATTTTAAAAAGAGCATCAGCTATCAGCGTAAGGTTGACTTCACGTTGACAGACAGGATAAAGAATGGCATATGTGGAAACCCGACAATTTCATTTAAAAAGAGGAACATTACCTATAGTATACAGTTGTATACATATTTCACACACAAGTATTTTGATATCGTATCGTTAAATTTATTTAAATCACAGGGTTTTTCCTTGTTCCTTCTTTGTTTCAGACTAAACAAAAATGCCACTAATCTGTAAGATTTGACGTTGAGTGTCACTGCTCTATTCTGTGGTAATCGAATTTAAAAAGGAACATCACCGGTATAATACCGTTGACTTCACTCTGACAGACTGGATGAAAAAATATCACTGCTCTATTCTGCGATAAACTGACAACTACATTTGAAAAAGAACATCGCCGGTCAAAACACAACAGACTTCACGCTTACAGACTGGATGGGGAACTATCACTGGAAAAAAAAGGAACATCACCTGTCTAACTTCATGCCGTCAGACCGGCTGGGAAAATGTCGCCGCTCTCTCCTGTAAAAAGTCTCAACTGAAATGCCAAGAGGCGTCACTAGTCACGTGATTTCACGCCCCCGGACTCTGTAAGGAACGGCACTGTCGTTAACCGTGAAAAACAGACAACTGCTTTTCGAAAAGTAACATCATCTATCAACATACAGTTGGCTTCATGCTCTCAAACTAGATTAGCTTCATCAGTGTCCTTGTTGACTTGATGTAACGTATCACTGTCCTATTCTGCAAGAAACGGACAAGTGCACCAAAGAATGGATGGATGGATGGATGGATGGTAGGGCGGGCGGGCGGGCGGGCGGGCGGGCGGGCGAGCGGATGGATGGATGGTTGGAAGGAAGGATGGATGGATATTGTTTTACGGTCTATGCGGTTTTGTTGTCTACCTAAGGCCACTGAGCACGAAAATCAGTGGAACGGAGAAAGCGCAAATCGTCACGCTGCCCCTGGTTATTCCTCTCTTACGAAGGGCGTAGGAAGACGCGGGGGGACACGGAAGGCAGAAGCATCAGCTGTCACTGTCAGTATACAGCTGACGTCACGCTCTCAGCGACTGACGCGAAAGAAATCCGGAGCATCAGTAGTCTGTATACTACTAGACATCAGTAGTCAGTATACCACTAGCTAGACTTCGTGCTCTCCACTTAGACAAGAAGAATTCCTGCTCTGTTGTTGTTGCGATGAATCGACAATTGCAATATAAAATAAAATCACCTGTCAGCATGCATGCAGTTGCCTTCACTCTCTCAGATTACATGAGAATTATTACTGTTCTTCATTACAACGTAAAATATCACCGATCTTTTCTGCAAGAGACAGATAACTGCATATGAAAATGAACATTACCTGTCAGCAAGCAGTGAACTTCATGCTATGAGACAATGTTAAACACCACTGCCCCTTTTTAGTAAAAAACTGACAATTGTATTGTAAAAGTGAACATTTCCCGTCAGATTACAGTTAAATTCACGCTGTCAGACTAGACGAAAAATGTCTCTGCCATCTTATGTGAGAAACCCATAACTGAATTTTAAAAGGGAGCGTCAACTGCCAAGATAAAACTGACTTCACGTTCTCAGACCCAATGAGGAATATCAATGCCCTTTCCAGTAAGAAACCGACAACTGTTCGGTTAAAAAAGGCGTAACACCGGCGGAAAGATTGAGACGGAAAAGGCTTGATTACAAACTCCTCAACACGAGGGCCGCGCGTGGAGGGGATTAATTCATTTTCTGGACAAATAGTTCTGTCCCCTGGCTGTCGAGAGCTCATCACCAGGCGGAATGAAGAGTGTCGATAGGGGGCGCTGTTGCCGATTTCGCCTGCCAGGGGGCGCTTGCTGGATTGGCGGGAAATAGAGTTAGGGCAACTCCTCACCTGTCAGATTGAGTCCCTGCCTGACAGCAGGGCAGGGGTACTTGCGTCTCAGAGAGAGAGAGAGAGAGAGAGGGAGAGAGAGAGAGAGAGAGAGAGAGAGAGAGAGAGAGAGAGAGAGAGGGAGGGAGAGAGAGAGAGAGAGAGAGAGAGAGAGAGAGAGAGAGAGAGAGAGAGAGAGAGAGAGAGAGAGAGAGAGAGAGAGGGAGGGAGAGAGAGAGAGAGAGAGAGAGAGAGAGAGAGAGAGAGAGAGAGAGAGAGACAGAGAGAGAGAGAGAGAGGAGGGAGACAGACACACAGACAGACACACAGACAGACACACAAACAGACAGAGACGCAGACAGACAGCCGGACAGACAGACACACAGACAGACATAGACAGACAGACAGACAGACAGACAGACACACAGACAGACACACAAATATAGACAGACAGACAGACACACAGACACAGACAGACAGACAGACAGACACAGAGAGATAGAGAGAGAAAGAGAGAGACAGACAGACAGACAGACAGGCAGACGGACAGACAGACAGACAGACAGACAGACAGACAAACAGACAGACAGACTGACAGGCAACCAGCCAGACAGAGACAGAGAGAGACTTAGAGAGAGAGAGAGAGAGAGAGAGAGGGAGAGAGATAGACAGAGAGAGACAGAGATACAGAGAGAGACAGAGAGACAGAGAGAAAGAGAGAAAGAAAGACAGACAGACAGACAGACAGACATAGACAGACAGACAGACAGACAGACAGACAGACAGACAGACAGACAGACAGACAGACAGACAGACAGACAGACAGACAGACAGACAGACAGACAGACAGACAGACAGACACACAGACACACAGACACACAGGCAGACACAAAGGGCGCACACACACACACACACACACACACACACACACACACACACACACACACAGACTGAGAGAGACTGAGGGATAGTGCGAGACAGAAAGACAGAGACAGAAAGAAAGATAGAGAGAGACAAAGAGAGACGGAGAGACAAAGGAGAAAAGCGATAATGTCAAGTATGCCTTTATGTTAGAGAATGAGCTTACGTTAAAAGCGTTAGCGAGCGAATGACAGAATGTAAGAATTGGTTACACATGTTAGGAAAGCTTTAAAACGAAGTGCATATATCAATTTAGACATAAAGCGATATTTGAAAGCTTCCATTTTCATAACAAATTTTGCAGTTTCTTCGGAGAGAGGTGTCATTAGACATTTCCATGGTTATGAGAATAAAATGTATACAAAGAAATTATCTCAGGGAAAGATCGACAAATATATATATAAAGTTGAGATCGGGCTCAAGCTTTGTACAAAGTAGAATAGAGTATTTTATTTTCATTCACAAAAGATAACAATGAATTCTGTTTTTAACCTCACTACGCAGTACACACAGAGACTGAAAACACCGAGATACTGAAAATGATCGTAAGTACAAAAATAGTTTGTATTTTTGTGTGTAAACAGTATAGAACCATGTAAAGGACAAACTTGTCCCTGAAGTCCCATTTCATGCACCATGAGGATATTCAAAATAATGGAATTCAAGTCTTCACAATTCATAAGTACTCCTGATTAAGATAGTTGTATTTTTAATGAGCAAATCAACAATAGGAAACATAAGAAGATGATTGAATTGGGAAATACATTGTACAAAAGCAACATTTGTTTTTTCGAGTGAAAAGTACAAATGTCGAGTTTTTAATAAAATAACAAAATATTTTCTATGCTGTATTCACATGGACGTTCAGAGATGAATATATAAGATGAAAAATCATCTTCATTCAGATAACATTCGAAGATAATGGTGATGGAACTGAGGTTTTCAACGACGTAATTCACAATGTTCTTTTTAATTTAAAAAAAGTTGAATCCCTATACCATTTGAAGCAGGAACATGTTGTCTCAAAGGGTATCGAGATTCAAAGTCCCCGAAAGCTCAGTGTCAAACAAAACACATGCGCTTCAGTGCCTTTATTTGCATGCAGCGATGCGTGGAACTCCTGTCGTCAAGGCCGTTGTCCATTCAAAGCAACGGAACAGCAAGCTGTGATAGATGGTCGTAGGGAAAAAAGGCCCGAGACAAGCTTTGTGCATAGACAGTATGTTTGCATCAATCATAGTTGAATCAAGCGTTGAAACTTAAATAACACTCTTCAAATTTATGGCTACAAACCCAGTAGGACGCTAATTGGACCCAAGAATAAACTCTTATTTTTGAAGCAGTACCACCGGCACCTCATGCTTTAATGTTATGTTCTCTCTCATTTTGCACGGGCTATTCCCGCACATGCATCCTCACGAGAAATCTTTCATTTAATTTCCAGTTGACATTCGACAGAGATAGAGTGTTTGACTTTCTGCCAAATATCCTATGATCTACATGTGAGGTATCTTATGCTTTACATTCATGAAAAAGTTACAAGCAGATGGAAACGTGATAACGATGCGAAATAGGAGATTTGTTCTCCAGATCGAGGAAGTTATGTACAGGTTGTACATGCAGTCAAAACTTTGATAGCCTCTAATTTTCAAGGTGACAGGGCATGCGATAAATCTGAATGCAAGAAACGGTCAGGAGGTCATCGATGTGGAAACTTTGCTGAGAAATTGAGCGAAGTCGTTTGTTGCTCGCTTTGAAAGGTGAACACGGTCCCAACAACAGGGACATGGGCACGAAGAGGAGAACGATTTGAAATTCTTACTGTGAGGTCATAGATTGAAGAGAAACTCGACGAACCCGTAAAGGTTGAAGAAAATGTATGTGAGTTGATAGGACGGTTGTGCTTTGAAACTACTTCTCATATAGATTTACCATAGAGATCGGGTTGGTCTGTTTGATCTCGTAACTTTTGGTTTGTTTGAGTTTTTATTTTTCTGTTCTCACCTTATCAGCAAACAGCAAAAGCAACACGAACATTCATGGATGCTCAGAGAGGCGATGTGTCAGACAATAATTTAAGGGTCCATGGTCCCTTAAATCAAGTTGACAAATTCGGAATGTTCTGCCGGATCGATACGCCTAGTATTATTCAAAGAGGCATTTATAAAATCTGAGAAAGGAGACAATTTACAATTATTCACCGAGAATGCCCATCCCTCACTCATTCTATCTCACTCTTACATCGCTCGTCTCCGTTTAATATCTTGCTCCAGCACGTTATTTCAGTGTCTCCAGAATCTAATTCCAGCATCTCACTGAAGATCGCACTCCAGTATCTCACTGAAGATCGCACTCCAGTATCTCACTGAAGATCTCATTCCAGTTTCTCACTGGAGTGTCTCACAGGAGCAGCTGCACTGCCAGACCTTTGTCGCCTTGGAGTATCAGTAATCATCAAACTGGGATTACCTCCCTTGACTGGACGGGGACTCTTCATCGTTCTTCATCGAGGGAGGCGTAAAAGGAGACGCTTGAGGTCCAGCTGAGATGACCACAAAGACGCCATTGACCAGGCAGGCTGGACAGCTGGACACGGAGCAAAACGCCGGTCATGGAGCCGAGTGGTCAGCGTGTCCACTCCTCGGACCTACTGTTCCTGACACAAAAGGCCAGAGAAGACTCTCCTCTCTCCACTCTTGATCTCTGCTATAGTAAATCAAGGCATCCAAAAATAAAGGCAACAAGCGCGCCATAAAAAAGGGCCCCAAAGTTTTAAGAAGAGGTGTGTGATAGAGATCGTGGGATTGTGAGTGTCCATGAGTCGTTCGACTATGGAAACTCTCTTCTCGCTGGCATCCCTGACACTCTGCTTAACAAACTCCAGAAAGTTCAGAATTGTGCTGCTAGGCTAGTTTTTCGATGTCCCAAGCGTACCCATGTCTCATCACTCCTACATACACTTTACTGGCTCCCCATCTCTCAGAGGATAGATGATAAACTTGCTACTTTGTGCTTCAAAGCCATCGACAACACCGCACCACACACTCTTACAGAAATTTTTGCAGTCTACACGCCCTCCAGATCTCTACGCTCAGCTGCTGACTCTAGAATGCTTAAGGTCCCCCGCCGTAATAAGAAAACGCAAGGACAGCGTGCCTTCTCCTATATTGGACTTGTAACCTGGAATAGTCTCCCTCGCTCAGTCCGTCATTCTGACACTCTGCCCCAGTTCAAAAGTGCTCTGAAGACCCACCTCTTCCGATCCGCCTTTCCCTCTGAGCTGCTTCGCCTTACTTGACCTGGCCTGCAAGTGCTGTGTATATTGTATAGTTTGTTCTATTTGTTCTACTGGATCTTAGTTTTAGTTTTTTTGTTTATGTGTGTAGTGTGTGAGTTTTTGTAGGAATGTGGTGTTGAGTGGTTGTATGAGTGTTGATTCTTAGGACTGTAAACTCCATGAGCTTGCCTGCCAAGGGAAGGTATGTGTGTATGAATAAACTCTTATTATGATATTATTTGTAAATAAATTCTGCAATGTATCGCCTCCAAAAATAATCATCATTGGTGAATGGGACATTCATGTTTTGAAGTCGGTTTTCCATCAAAGCCCATTATCGACCATGAGCATGTTTATACGAAACTATTGTCATCTCTAAGCACACTTTCCGAGAAAACAGTAATTTGCACGCGCCCTTCCTTCCTCATGAAATACGAGGAAGTTGCTCATGACTTTTATTCTACAGATAGATGTAAGTATCCGACTCCCACGAAGGCAGCGAAGCTAAAAAAATATATTAGCCTCAGAGTCTTTACAGTTTAAACGCAATTGCCTTCTACTTGTCTCTCGTTTGCAAGTTGACATTTGTCATTTAATCTCAGATCCTTTTTCGTAAACCACGCCATCTTCAAACCTTTTCACAGTCATCGGCAAAACGCTGTGTGTGTCCCTGCTTTTCTAAGCGCGCTACTTTTCCTTCTCCTCCAGGAAAAATGGCAACTACAACTGTGTGTTAACATTTTTGCTTTGAAGGTTGAACACTTTCTTAAACATCTTCTCGTATTCTGAACTGAACTCTAACAAGATGTTTCTACTTCCTCCAGATGCTGACCCATATGACTCGCGCTTTTTCCCTCAAGTCCACTTCCACGTTCTTCAAAGAGCTTTTCGCCCTTCATCACGGCAAGGATGGCTGCTCACGTCCCAACTCTCCACGCGATGTCCATCTCGCAGCTTCGGTGGCGTGGCTGCGCGGAGGGGACAGGGCGAGAGGAGTGACCATATGGTCAGGCCTTTGTGGGCACGCTGTCCCGTCGCCTTCCTTGATGAGGGGAGAAAGGGCTGTAGAAACGGATACCTCACCTTCCCTCCCCCTGGTCCTGGGGACCGAGGGTCAATGCAGACAGCGGCTTCCATGATCGAGAGGGACTGTTCGCGAGGAAGTGCCAAGTGCCTTCACCCGGGACCCATACCCCCCCTCCACCCCCTCCCCGACCCATGACCCCTTCGTCCCCCCCTCCGTGCTGATCGATTTCCTGTGTAACAAAGGCAGGCGACAGCTCTTGTTTTGTTTCCATTTTCGTTGACCCCGCACGATCCACCTCGACAGGTATAATTGACGGTCTGTCCGAAAATGTGAGGCTCTCTCGATAACAACCATATGGTCAACTGTGAAGATCTTCCTCTGCTGAGGCGTCTGGTCTGGATCCCTGCTGTCCCCGCGGTCTCAATAGGAACTTAATCCCACAGAACTTTATTCGACACTTGCTTTAAAGTGCGCATCAATGAATTTTGTCCACGGCTTGACAATGATTATTTTCCTTGACGAATTGAGCAAATATGGAATATGACGGGGGAGAAGGAAGAGCACATGGCGGGGAGAAGGAGGTAGTGAAGACAACGTTTGAATAAAGAGACGAATTGATATATTGATCAAGAACTTGAAAGAGTGATGAAATGGATTTGCTACGGTGTGCAGTTAGCACTGAAATATCGTCCTTTATGTCCAAACACAAATTTGAGAATGTAAAGAATTTGTAGTGGGGCACCGTACAAAACAGCAACACAACTCTGCTACGATATATAAAATAATCATTTTAAAGTGTAAGACTCGACACAATAACACGCGACGAAAAGTGAAGATGAGCCATTAAAAGTTATGCGTTCGACGACGTTTGAAATTGTACACATCCTGGGCAGGGGCGGGTTTCAAAATGCGAAGATCTCGGTAGATCTACGCAGATCTCGCCGAATGGGCAGTTTCATTCTTTGCTTGCTAGCGAGCCAATCGTAGACGAGCGTAGATTGAGCGAGGCAGCTTGAGAGGTGCCTAGCTTTTAAGATTCAAGATGGCGGACAGCATGAGCATCGTGTCACTAGGAGTGACGTTTTTGGACAAGTCTTCGGTTAACTTTAACTTTCTTGGTTTACGGTAAGGTTTGAGGTTATTGTGTAAATTGAACATTTTTATTACCACTACCTATGCCCTGATAAGTGACTCCTGAGCCTAGTGCAGTCAAAGACCCTATGTACACTACCGCGCACTAGCGATTTTCCTTTACGCAAAGGGAGGTCAGAATGTAGAGTTACGTCTCTTTGCGAGATAATTTTCAATTCGAACTTAATGCAGGATTTCTCACCGTCAACCACACATCGTGCACACAATAAAGAAAAAAATCGTAATCTACTTCAATTGTCCAGCTGAGATTGCCACGAGGTGACAAATTAAGGCACACATGAGTCAGCGGAGAACGAATTATCGAATATTTTCAATGTCGAAGCGTCACAAAACATAAACCTTAGTCTCGGTCGTCGCCATCTTGGATCTTCGCTCGCCGCTGGGGTAGTTTCTTTTTTAGCTAGCTCTTACTGCGAAGCAAGATCTTGCGACCAAGATCGACTACCTATTTTGAAACCCGCCCCAGGTCAGCTGAGGAGGGGAGTATCGTGCGGCGACTGCCGTAATTGAATTGCTCCTGAAATGTGTCCCTGTCTGTTTGGTATATTTTGTGACCAGTCGAATGTACTTGATTAAAATAAGTTATATAATTGTATTATGAAATCATCTTCAATGGAATTCGTATGAAAGCAATTTTAAGCTCATAGAAAAATTATCAAATCTTGGACCAATAATGTGGCCTTCATAACTTTAGAGAAAAAGATAACTTCATCCTCGTATGAGCAGAACTTCCGAAGGATTTGTGTCCCATGTGCGGTGCAGAAAAACATTAATATACCTTTACCACGATGACAAGAATGATGATATGATTTTTATTAAGATTTAAAAAAAAAACAAAAAAAACTATCAAACAATGTCTAGGTTGGATGAAATGGTGAAGGTGACGACCACAAAAAGAATTTCCGGTTGAAAATATAGATACATATTTTGAAGAACCACTTTCACCGTCGTCTGTTAAAGAGACGGGGTGAATTATCGTTTTACCCCTTTCTTATAACATTGTATTAGAGACACACTTCTTCGAAATTGAGTTGGTTGTCTCTATCACAAGAGATCGCCCCTAAGGTCCCGTCAAGGAAAAGGGGCAACTTTTGCAGAAAGGGAGGTGGCGGTTATGGCCACACTGGCAGAATCTGATTAGTTCCACTTCATCAGATACATCATGCGACTCACAAAAAGTGTCTGAGCGCCTTCGTTTTGGCACTCTGGCTCTAAATGTCACTTCCATAACTCGCATTATTTCTCCACACCTCTCCTCAAGATAAGGGCATGAACAGGAGGCTGCCACTAATGGAACAATCGACGCAGACCCCCGATCTTTCGACCCGCTCTGCACAGGATCAGCGTCCGAGCAGTTCACTTGGAAATCCCTGGTCGCCCCTTTTACCGGCTGAACCAAAGCAGGGATGATGCCCAGGAGACCCCGGCACTAGGAGGTGTCAGCTTCCATCTCCAAAACATTTAGATCCTCACATCAGAGAATTCACGCGTCTTCCCCCGGGAGCCAACAGGGACTCCCTGCTCTGGCCAGCGTCACGGTGATGGGCGGGAAAGGGGGGATAATTCCCGCCGCCCGCGTGGTGGCGCTGACGACCTTTGGCCAGGCGGCGCTGCAGTCGATACTAACAGGATCACGTTGCTATGGTAACGGTCCGCTGCGATGGATCCCTGCTAAAACAGATCTGCCAGACGCTTCATCCTCCTTGCTCTGTGGTCTGTCAGCAGCATCCTGAGGTGCAACCCACCATCGGCAGCGGTAGGGGAGAGGTGCCGGTGATGGTGGAAGTAATTACAACGATGAAGAATGAGGGTGTAATAAAGATGTGGTATAGTTATATTTGGGGCGAGAAAATGGCGATGGCGATGATGGTGTCGGTTTTGGCAGTAGCAGCAGCCGCAGCAGCAGTGGCAGAGGTGGTGGTGCTGGCAGCGACGGTGGGAGGTATAACGGTAGTGGAAATAGTTGCAGTGTCGTTAAGGGTATTGTAGAGAGGATGGTGACGGTGGTGATGGTAGCAGTAGCAGCAGTGTCAGCAGTAGCAAAAGCAGTAATGGTAGAAATAGCTATAACAAAAGTAATAGCAGCAGAAGCAGCAGTAATATTAGTAGTAGCAGCAGCAGCAGTAGTAGTAGCAGTGGTGATGGTGATGGTAGTAGTAGCAGTGGTGGTGGTAGCAGTAGTAGTAGAAATAGTAGTAGTAGTAGTAGTAGTAGTAGTAGTAGTAGTAGTAGTAGTAGTAGTGGTGGTGGTGGTGGTGGTGGTGGTGGTGGTGGTAGTAGTAGTAGTAGTAGTAGTAGTAGTGGTGATGGTGTTGGTGTTGGTGGTGGTGGCGGCGGCGGCGGTGGTGGTAGTAATAGTAGTAGTAGCAGCAGCAGCAGCAATAAGCAGCAGCGGCATAATCAGTGGTAGTAGGTGTAGTAGTAGCAGCAGCTGTAACAGTTGAACTAAGAGAAAGAAGTGTAGTTGTAGCAAAGTCGATGTATAAAGGTAATGGTAATAATGGTTCTAGTGAGGGTGGTAGTGACTGTGACAAAGGTGCATTGGCAGAAGTGGTGGTAGTGTTGGCAGAAGTGGTGGTAGTGTTGGCAGTAGTGGTAGTAGTGTTGGCAGTAGCGTTGGCAGTAGTGATGGTAGCGTTGGCGGTAGAGATGGTAGCGTTGGCAGTAGTGGTAGTAGTGTTGGCAGTAGCGTTGGCAGTAGTGATGGTAGCGTTGGCAGTAGTGGTGTTAGTTGGGTCATCACATCGATAGTGCTGCTAGTGCTGGGGCCATGGTCTAAATATTGGTGGAGCTGCTTGAGACGAATTCAGTCACAATCTACTGTCATTACTATTTTGATTGCCCATCAGAATTTCAGCCAGGACAACAAAGCACTTGCTGCTTGTACGGCCAGCATCGCCACAAAGACGACAACGACTATTACTACACCCTCATAGTCGTAGTTGGCTTAAACACAACTAACAACCGCCGTCATTCCGCCATCACAACGACTACCTCCACTACTGCCACTGCCACCACCATCCTAACCGCCGCCACAACGCTCCCAACATCACCATCGACACCATCACAACCTCTCCCCATCTAAACAACAGCCGGGCAACTACTGCCACTAACACCACCGTCACACCTCTCCCCACAGACAGTAGCTTCACGCCCTCACAGACCCGAGTCCGTTGTTTCCGATCCACGCTGTGACGACCTACAAAGCCATGATCTCCCCAGCAATCCTGCGTCTGGGCACTGAACCAGGGATCCGAGCGGTAGACAAATATTTTCTCGGAGCGAGCACAATCTACGACCAGATTTGGACTCCAGGATCATCCCCGAGAATGGCAATCTCGGCGGAGCGCATCAGACGTGATGGGAATCTGGGCTTTCTGTCAGATCCGACATCGAGTCAGGCCCAAGTCTCGAGATAGCGCCCCGCCCCAAAATTTCATCTCTTCTACAGGGCCCCGGATCGGACCATCTCCAAGACGCATTTGTCACTGCCACGTCTAGGGGCCGGCCAATCCATAACTGGCGCGATATTGTTTGGCAAGGGCCACCTGTCTCCTCCTCCTCTGTTTGAAGAGTTCCGCAGGGAGCGGTCATTGTTCACAGACGCATCGTAAATAACCATTGCATTTCCCTAAACGAGTTTACGGTAATCTTCTCGAGGCTATCGGGCACGGTGCAGTTTGCCCCTTTGACAGCGGAGATTCACTGACCCCCAGGGAGCTCTTCCTGCATTGTAAACTTCCTGAAAGGGGAAAAGGCGCCGAGAAAGGAACTAATGTCGTCAAAATTGCCGTCGTAGTGGCGAAGGTGCTCGCAGATGCATAGGAAAAAGTGGCTATCATTCCTAATGACAAATGTTCTGTTTGGACCCTTTGATGGTGTACAGTTTCTTGTATGTAGTTTAAGAGTAATACATGTAAGGACAATTTCAGAAAGATCATACAAATTCAAAGAAAAGAAAAGAATGAACAGTAATCGTCAATATATTATATTCCTGATTAAATCCTAGCCTGACTTTATAAACATTTCAATTGGATGACAACAATTTACATGAGATGGGATGGAAAACGGTTGATAATGCCTTTATTTTTTCAAACGAGGAGTGTTCACACAAAAACTGCATTCGCATGAATTTTCTGTGCACTAGTCAAATTACGTAGTTTGCATATAACTACTGATACCTCCGTCACTTTGCGATCTCCGAAAAAAGTTTTGACTCGCACATTGACATTTGTCATTGAACGATTTCCCAAAATATCCTCCGGACTTTTGTCATCTTCGTCTATAAAACCAATAAGAGAGGTAAGCTTGCAAAACAAGTAGGCTTTAAACATGCTGCAAACCTTTTTCTCCATTGAAGACTCTCTCCATGAGCGGCAGTGACTCCAGCCGAACCAACAAAGAGCGAATGCGGACGTTTCCCTACCAAACAAAGGGCGTCACTTTTACCGCTACATGAGCGGCGGCAAGCACGAAGGCGAAATGGAAATTGTTGGTGATTGTTTTCCCCAATTTGCCAGCTTCTACTTCTATTAAGTCATTTTCCGGCGCGCAGATTTGATTTTACATAGCCGGTGATGGATTAAGCGAATCAGGCGGGCGTCGAGGTTCGCTTCGAGCGGCGGCCATGACAGTTGGGTTTACATCCGCCGTGACCTCCTCTCGAGCGTGCGCCTGCCCGACGGGTTGCGCACACGTGCATGCGCGCGCACCCAGGGCGAATTTGTTAGTGTTGCTGATTTGGGTAGCCAGTGGCTGGCATTGATGACTGCCAGATCTGCCTGATATTCCCGCTGTGAGGCAGACGCCTGCAGATGGGTGCAGACTCTGGTTAATCAGCCGGTGATGGATGTTTTAAACTCGCGCCTCTTTCCGATGGTCAGATGGTATGTGCGTTGTGAGAAGCAGGTTCTGTGGAAGTTCAAGATGATTTCATTATGATTCTTTCTTTACTGTTGAAGATATCTTTTTGCCCTTTAGGAGTTGAGCAGTCTGATTGTGAAAAGCCTTTGCTGAAGTATCTGAATATTTGTCTTCACAGTGTGTGTGAGTGTGTGTGTGTGTGTGTGTGTGTGTGTGTGTGTGTGTGTGTGTGTGTGTTTTAGTGTTTCCTGTGTTGGTGATATATACGTTTACTTTCTGTCCATAAACTGTCCTCACTACGTATTTGTTAAAGTGTTATGCAAATGATTTCTAACTATGCAGGTACGATGAGTTCCCAAAAGAAGAAAACACTATAGCACATATATTTGCCAATGAACATTTTAAATACATATTTCTGCAGGTAATTGACTTTTGATAGAAACTATATTTTGTATCGATGTACGCCTGCATGGGTATCAAAATAGTACTACTTCTTGTAAATCGATGACATTATTTTATCATTACAAACATACATGGAATGCTTAATTGTTTTAGATGACGGATTTCATCTGCATATAAGAAGTCCTTCTGAGCGCGTGAAATTCACCGATTCATTACAAGAACACGACTGGGGGAAATAGTTGTAAAAAATGCTGTTTTATCCAGTTGACAAGACGCTTTACATGCTTCAAAGCGTTCCAAACCCAGATTGGGTTTTCATGAGCCACACTGGGACAGGCTTCGAGTCATCCCATTCATTCGTCAACAAAACGCAGCCAAATGCGCAGCGGTTCAAACTTTGGCCCTTGGGACCAAAACTGGCACGTCATCGTCGGCAGTGCTGTCAATCTCTGAGATCCGAGACGAGAGAGAGAGAGAGAGAGAGACAGAGAGAGAGAGACAGAGAGAGAGAGAGGGAGAGAGAGAGAGAGAGAGAGACAGAGAGAGAGACAGAGAGAGAGAGACAGAGAGAGAGAGAGGGAGAGAGAGAGAGAGAGAGAGAGCAGAGAGAGCTGAAGAGAAGAGAGAGAAGATAGAGATGAGAGGAGAGAGAGACCAGAGAGATGAGACAGATAGAGAACAGAGAGAGAGAGCGAGAGAGGAGATAGAGGGGAGGGGGGTAGAGAGAGAGAGAGAGAGAGAGAGACAGACAGACAGACAGACAGACAGACAGCAGAGAGAGAGAGGCAGGAAAGCTAGTGGCAGGCGAGACCACGATGTGACATGCAGACAACAGGCGGACAGAACAGACAGGCAGCGGCAGCCCAAGGCTACAGGCAGGCAGGCACAGGCAGACAGAACCAGGCAGACATGCTCGAAAGATGAGAAGAGAGAGCGAGGCGTATGAGAGAGAGAGAGAGAGAGGAGAGCGAGGGACAGGGACAGACAGACAGACAGACAGACAGACAGACAGACAGACAGACAGACAGACAGACGTTCAGACAGACAGAGAGGCAGGCAAGCAGACAGACAGACAGACAGACAGACACACAGACTGACAGACACACAGACAGACAGACAGACAGACACGCAGAGACAGAGAAAAAGAGAGACGACGGAGACAGAGAGACGGAGACAGGCCGAGCCAGAGAGAGAGAGAGAGAGAGAGAGAGAGAGAGAAGAGAGAGAGAGTGAGAGAGAGAGTGAGAGAGAGAGTGAGAGAGAGTGAGACGGAGTGAGAGAGAGTGAAAGAGAGAAAGTGAGAGAGAAAGTGAAAGAAAGTGAGAGAGAGAAAGAGATAGACAGAGAGAAAGAGAGAGAGCGACAGCGAGAAAGAGAGAGAGAGCGACAGAGAGAGAGAGAGAGGCAGAGACAGACAGAGAGAGAGGAGAGGGGAGAGAGACAGAGAGAGAGACAGAGAGATACAGAGACAGAGAAAGAGAGAGAGAAAGCGAGAGAGTTAGACACAGAGAGAAAGACAGAGAGAGAAAAAGAGAAAGAGAGGGAGGGAGGAAGGGAGGGAGAGAGAGAGAGAGAGAAAGAGAGAGAGGGAGAGAGAGAGAGAGAGATAGAGAGAGGGAGAGAGAGAGGGAGAGAGCGAGAGAGAGGGAGAGAGAGGGAGAGAGAGAGAGAGAGAGAGAGAGAGGGAGAGAGAGAGAGAGAGAGAGAGAGAGGGAGAGAGAGCGAGAGAGAGGGAGAGAGAGGGAGAGAGAGAGAGAGAGAGAGAGAGAGAGAGAGAGAGAGAGAGAGAGAGAGGAGGTGGAGCGAGACGGGGGCGACAGATGGGCGGGGACGGGACGCTGAGTCCACCACAGATCCAGGGGGCGCTCCATCCCAGCCACTTCTACGGCGTGACTAGGGTGAAACGTGAACTAATGGCTGCACGCCCCTCACCCTCAAACCCCCCTGGGCCCCACAACTAACCCCCAAGGGTCTCCGCTGTCTCTAACCAGCCTGCACCGCGCCGGCCGCTAATCTCGTGACGCGCCGGAAATTCGCGCCTCTCTCGAGTCACCCAACTTCCGCCCCAAAGCCTCGTTTGGCGCCTGGAATGCTGGACCCAGGAGTGTATATAAACCTCCCACTTTGGCCTCGCACTCGTCAGATTTGCGGATTGGAGCCGGCAAACCCGCCCGTGTTAAGCGACGGTGGTCTGAAGTCTTGGCTCGAGACATCGATAGGGATTATGTGAATGTCTCTAACTACGACGCCGCGAGGTAGGGAACCCTTCGCGCCAACTATCCGCGACAGTCCTCCCGCCTGTCTGTCTCTCTCCGCCGCCTCTTTCGCACTGTGAGCCCGGTGTAGGGTCACGGAAGTTACCCCTTGGCAACATTCTGTACCTTGCATTGATGCACGACAAAAAGTTTTCGTTCCAATTTGCCTAATGTATCTATCAATTGGTTGTAAGTTGCTCGAATGTTTTTTTTCTATTTTGTGGGTAAAGATCAGATATCATTACACACTCGCAAGGGACTTAGTTTTGTGATACAGTCGTAACAATAAGGTTCTGTCAAGGTCATGCATGTATGCATTAATGCAAGCTACAATGCCGTAACAAAATTGGCGTTATTTTGTTTTCACACAAAACGAAAATGCCCAGTTTCAAATCAGAGTATGCCTGAATAAATTACTATGTACAATATTTCAGATATTAACAAATTACTACAATGTGTTTAGCCGCTCATGGTCACTTTTTGATCAATTCCAGTAAATTCCTGACGAGGCAGGTGACAAGCAAGAGAAAACTGCGACGCAATCTGGACGGCGCTGGAGCCCTCCAACATAGAAAGAATTTGTATATATACGTGTCGAAAACTGAATGGGCAGCGGAACCTTTCGAACGTCTATAGAAGGACATGTTCCTCTCCTGTCTAGCTGAAACAGAGAGGAAAAAAGAGGAATAGCTATAAACATGGGGGGGAACCAGCATTAGAAAAGGGCATTTGCAAAACAGACTGGGTCATCCGCGAGGGGAGAGGCATAAAAAGAAGCTAAGTGTCTAAGATTCTAAAAGAGTCCATTCAGTAGTGACTGAACAAACAAAACCCATTCTGAGGGTGCGAACGACAGTCAGTTACCTGGCAAATGCCTGTTACAACAATCAGAAATGTACAGCAATGTGACGGCGCATGACAGACAGATGTCAATGAATCTTGTCGCACCCTTCTTCACACACATCGCATTCTTCGCTTCAAATTCCTTGTAAGTCCCCTACACAGGGACACGTTACACGCAAAGTATGCTGGCACGCACGTTATGTCCGCTCCACCATGTAACGCAATTAAACTCCAACATATATGGTGCATTCGTCCGTGTATTCATCACTGAATAATAAGTCCACTGGATATTTTCAATTGTTCATTCAGGAACACCAGGAAATACGACGAGCACTCAACTCGCAGTCGCGGGGCGGCAGAGGGCCGATGGAAGAAAGGAGAGAAGCATGGAGTAGGAGGATTGGCCATTGAGGGCCGGGTCTGGTCATTAACGTAGGAGGCGTATCGAATGGTCAGGGAGAGGGGGAGGGCCAAATTAGTTCGTAGACTCCCGGAGTCGGAAAGGGGAAGGCACGGGAAGCAGCCCTTGACGATGTATAAGACGCAAGCGCGGCAGGCGGGGAAGGAGAAGGATAAGGTGTTCGCGGGCAGGCATGTGCGAGAGGTAAGTAACTAACTAGACTCGTACTAAACCTAGGATAAATCAATAAACGTCAGGCGGGCGAACGGCTCGGAGGGATGGGAAGGGTTAAAGACGATAAAAGACGCACATGAAACGACTACCTTAGCTGCGATCGGGACGGGGAGGTCATACGTGGCTAACCATAACCATGTAGAAAGACAGGGAGGAGGAGAGGAGAAAGGAGGGAGGAAGCGCCCAAAGGCGTCCCCCCCTTAATTTACTTTCAGTCGGAAACAAGTAGCATAATGTGTAAAAAAAATAATATAAAAAAACTCGTCCCCACTCCTTAAAACCGTCAAGTTGAGCAAATCACACATGAGGTATTTCGTATATTTGACATAAAATATATTTATTCCCGTGCACAAAACTATATCGTTGATTTTTCTTGTTAAGTCGAATGAACACTTACCTTTAATTAAGAAAAATATTATTAAGATTATTTTAAGAAGAAATACGCCGAAAAGCAAGCGGGAATTACCCGCACGTCAAAGCGAAATGAGTCAAACAACGATATCCGGTCGTCTTCTCTTTGTAACGTGTGGAGCTGATATACTTTTTTTCCTACACGGAAAATAAAAGGTCAAAACAAAATGTCTCATGAACCACAAACTCATGGACACTAATTGTGTTGCCGTGAAAACTAAGCATAAAAATCAAGCAGGAAGACATTCGAACACAGTTACAATGAAGCTTTAGGCCGAAAGATAACTTGTAGCCGTTGCTGTAGTAACTGAGATGCAATATTGAGCTCTGAGCCTTGTGTCCTAATCGTTGTGATCTATAGTATAGGTTTAAGAAATGCACGCGCTAGACTGCACATAATATGTAGAAATGCATAATTAAACAGAATCCTGCTGTGTTCACCGAGGTGGCAAATATATCCTAACGTAAAAGAATACTTCATCATTGTGCTATATGACTGCTCAATCGAAGCTCGTTTTAACTAATGCTCCTCCGTCTCCCATCCATATTTCAAACAACCACATCACAGATTCCCTCCACACTCCAAACAAAACTTTTTCTCGGCTTTTGTCGTGTTTGCAGCACTTGGATTTGGGGGCGGGCCAGCCAGCACGCTACACCGCAGTCAGGCTCGGGCTATTTCCCCACTAATTCGGATGCAAAACTAATTTGTCCTCTCTGTTGGCACTATTGACAGGCGCCCAGCCGTAAGACGGGCGGTGGCTACAGCCAGGGCATCTTATCTACCGCCACCAGCCTCCCCATCGATCCAGCACCACCCTCGGGATTGAAGTGATGGAAGCAAGGGGGAGGGGGTGGGTGGGTGGGTGGAGAAGGAGATGAGGAGGGGGTGGGTGGGTGGGTGGAGAAGGAGATGGGGAGAGGGCGGAGAGAAAGAGAGGTGGAGAAGGGATGGGAGAGAGGAGGCGAGAATGAGAGGAAGTTAGAGAACTGAGGGCGTGGGTGGGAGATGAGGTGAGGTGAGACGATGGTGAATGGGTGATGGCTGGGGAGGGGAGAGGGAAAGGGGGACGGGATGAGGGGAAGGGGGGGAAGGGCGGGAAGAAGAGAAAGTGCAGGGCAAAGGAAAGGGACTAAGTGTTGGGAGTGAAAGGCGATGGTGAGAGGGTGGGGAAGAAGAGAAGGATGGAGAAAGGAGGTAAAACCAGGGGAAAGGAAAGGGAGGGATGGGTTGGGGGCGGAGTGGTGGTGGTGCTGGAAATAAAGGGGAGGGGAGAATGAGAAGAAACTGAGGTGCTGAGTGTGATGAGATGGTGCGAGTGCGGCGAGAGAGAGAGAAAGAGAAGAGAGAAAGAGAGAAAGAGACAGAGAGAAAGGGAACGAGAGAAAACTAGGAAGACAGAAAGAGTGAGAGAGACGGGAGGGGTGGAAGTGGAGGAGGGAGAGCTGGACAGGGGAATAGAGTAAGAAGGTGAGGAAGTATAAGTAAGAAGGGCAGTGGAGTAAGGTTGATGGCAGAAGACAGAGAACGTAAAAACAAACAAATGTGCGATCTGTTCGAACAACAAAACTAGCCTATTCCTTCGCATGGCATGGATCATACGACATCATCCGGTACACAAGGTGATGCCAAACTTTGCCACCTCGTGCGAAACGAAAAATGTGGAACAGGAGGAAAACTGGCCGTGGTGGAGTTGGGTGTTGAGATAGAGGAATGGAGACAGTCTTTGTAGGCTACATAAGGCCATTGAGCACGAAATTCACTAGATAGGGTAAGCGTAAGTGGTCAATACTTTCCTTCATATTCGCCTTTTTGAATCGCGTAGGGAGACGCCGTGAGTCTATTCTCCCCCCCCACCCCCCCCCCCCCTCCCCCCCCCCCCCCCCCCCCGCCCCCCCCACCCCCGGTGGATATACTGACAGAGGGACGGAATCCAGAGGAGTACATTGGCTAGGTTTTGCAAGAGACGTTTACATGTTGTAAGACTTCGTGCGAGAACGAGTGGTATCCTAAAGCTTTCCCGTGGAATAAAATGATAACTGCAAGTTGATGTAACACAAGGAGAGAAACATAAGCTATTAACAGGATGGCCACCTGTGAATGCAAAGGAATACACATATTATGGTGCCAACACGTGTGGTTAATATCATGACTGAAATGACACAAAAAGTTTTCACTGTTCCACAACGCACGTGTTATGGGTAGTAATCGCAACATATCCACGTCTTGAATAATTTCGACAGAGTTCTACGAAACGTGCATACGGATTCTTGTTTTATGAATTGTAAAGAGTGTACACTTTACACTTGCTTTGTACATGGTGTTGCGGATGTTCTTGTTGAACATCAACGATGGATCACAACGGACTTTTTTTTAATACAACCATGTGTAGCAAATGATAAACACAACTGGTTGGATTCCTGTCTGCACGATAAACCTAAAAACGCTGGTACTGTCCCTGTCAATGACGCTCCAGGTGAAGTTCACGTGGAATTTTATCGTCTGCCATTGACAATTCATAAAACTCAGCCACTTTTGAACTATGGCTAGGATGTCGAGACTGGAGTGTGAAATATGCCATCCTCAGGATGTCAGCAACCATGATGTAGGCGAGTTGAGAGAGCGTGGGGGTGAAAATGATTGAATAGTGATTTAGGGGGAAGCAAGAGAGAACGAAAGGAAGAGAGATGCAGAGAGAGGAGAGGGAGATGAGAGGAGAGAGAGGAAAGAGGAGGAGAGAGAGTAGAGAGAGAGAAGGAGTGAAGATAGAGAGAGAGAAAGAGAGAGAAGAGAAGAGAGAGAAGAGAGAGAAAGAGAGAGATATTTACAGAGATAGAAGGTTTGAGATAGGAGGGAGTTGCAAAAGCCGGGAGAGATACGTGAAAGATAAGGATGTGTCCTAAGAAAGAGAGAGGGGTATGTAGAGGGACGAGAATAGAGTTAGGAGTGATCAGAGAGATATTATACAAGCGGAGATTGAGCCCAGAGATACAAAAAAAGTATCAAGTAAGGGTATTGACGATAGAGAGATAGAGAGAGATGAATGAGGCAGAGACAAATGATAAAAACTAAGAAAAAGCAACA
>JAWQFJ010034213.1:55000-57500 GCA_034096865.1 Theodoxus fluviatilis | reverse complement strand
CTTGAATCACTGGTGCATTAGAACTGCCACTGAAAAGCAGCGTGTATCACGTATGACTCATATTATGCACTGGTACACTGGTTTTGTTATGCGTCATGCTAAATTCAGTTAGCCCGAATTTCTTCTGACAACATCGTGCCTCCACGATGAAACAGATTCTCCTTTTTGGGAAAAGATGTGACATTCTTTGTCATTGAAATTGTCCAGGCAGTCGATGACGTTCCCTTAGCGCACGCAGATATCAGAGAAATGAAATTCCTCATTTTCAAACTGTCTTTTTCTGTCTTGTCCCTCCCTGCTACAAACCCTACGGCAATAAAGCATGGGAGTGGAAGCGGCGAAGATGTCGTGTGTGTACCTCGGGCACTGGGAGAGTGTGTACAAACCCTACGGCAACAAAGCATGGGAGTGGAAGCGGCGACGTTGTCGTGTGTGTACCTCGGGCACTGGGAGAGTGTGTACAAACCCTACGGCAACAAAGCATGGGAGTGGAAGCGGTGACGTTGTCGTGGGTGTACCCCGGGCACTGGGAGAGTGTGCTGACAGCCACACTTTGGGCTGTAGGGCAGAGGCAAATGTGTGAGATTCCCTGTCAGGGAAACTCCATTCACAAGAGGACGAGGCGACAGACGCGTCAGGATGGTCTACTTGGACGCGTGGGCGAGTGGTTTGGCACCGTCAGTGTGGAAAATCCATAGCAATCACCCACACCTCGTCTGCGAATCCTCAAATCTCTACATTGACTGGTTCCAGCCCCTTCGTACCTATACAGCCTCTCCTCTCCTCTCTCTCTCTCTCTCTCTCTCTCTCTCTCTCTCTCTCTCTCTCTCTCTCTCTCTCTGTCTCTTCCTTTTTCTCTTCAAAGGTGAATACATATTCTTTTGCGCCCATGCCGTGAATGTTATCGTGAATGTATGCGCAAGTGATTCGGTGCTGTAATGTATGATTAGGCATTGCAAAAGAATCACTCCAGGTCGACCAGTAAAGGCTTGGGCACTTGGAGGACCGTCCACACTGAACCTTGTCACCGTCAATTACCTTGTTTCCGATTAGCCTGGCGTCTGGCAGTGCGGAATGCGCTTCAGATGTTTTCAATTAGAGGACTTTTTCATAGACACATCGACTTGCTCCTGTACTGCTGATAATAATTAAGAAATAATGGCTGTATGGAATGGAAGGCATTACCAGCAGAGACAAACGAGGGAACTGCAATGCCATGCTCTTTGTTTTACATGGGAACGTGTATACTAGATACTCTTTTTGCAACGCAGTTCTCTTTTTTGTTTCAGCCAGGAAGGGACCGACTGCTAGTAATAACTGTAGCTATTGCACTGGGGTGACAGGCGCGGAAAGGAGCTAGAGGCAGCTGACGAGTTGATGGGAATACAATGAGGTGAAAAACACTTTTGAAGAAAACCAGTCATGCTATCGCCTAGATGGAACAGCCGGTTATAGACTCCCTGAAGCAAAATGGCTGACAACATGGCAACAACTCGGTGTTCAAAACATTCTTGTTAGGTTGTTTTCGGGGATAAGGTATTGAAGGCACGATGCGTTTGTGTTAAATAAACTGTGCCTTTGACGGGGGCGTAATCTGATAGAATCACCTGACGCGACTAATTAATAGTGGACTTAGAATGCAACCTTGGTTTTTCTAGGACCGACTTAAACACACGGGTCGTTGCGCATACGCCGATGCCTGGAGGAACTCCCGCTTGCAAACACGCGTTCACACACGCGTGTAAACATATATACATGCGTTCACATGCACACGCGCACACACACGCGCGCGCACACACGCACACACACACAATAACACAACAATTCGCCCTCGCAAAAGTGGCTATCGAGCAGGCATGTCAACATGCACTCATACACTGTATACAGTACATTCCAGCATACAATTACTGTCGCAAACTAGAGTAGAGAGCCACGACTGCATTCTAAGTATCATACACCTCCTTGAGCTTCGACGCCTGGCATTTGCAGCTACCTTCATGGCCTTCTGTGCTAAAACTATTACCATTGCGATAAGTCAGCGTGCACCGTTCTGCAAAAGACACTTTGCGTGGCGTGGCTCACAGTGGCCAGGTAAATGTGAGCGTTTCTGTAAGCTCAATTTCCTTTGCCGAGAAGTCATGTTGCTTTGGTGAGATCAAGACAAAAAGTCGTGAGTCATCTATAAAGATTTACAGAATGTCAATTGGACAGCAAAGGACATATTTCCACGAGGTTCTTTGATATCTGCCTATGTCGTAAGGTGCTGACACTGACGGAATATCTGAGAAGGACACCACTGTCCAACTCAAACGACAAATGGATCCTTATCTTTTTTAAGTTCAGTAAATCGAACAACATGAAAGGAAACATTCCTTGGCATTGAGAGTATAAACACTGCAACACTGTGCTATTACCGCTCTATTGCCAAAAATCAAGGATATTTAATTGACTGTTAGCCCCTGTCTCCACCTCCATCAGAGTGTATCTGGAGTTCCATTTT
>JAWQFJ010034213.1:42500-47500 GCA_034096865.1 Theodoxus fluviatilis | reverse complement strand
CATCAAATATACATGAAACTGTGACTTTCATCCATTAACAAGAAGGGCAAAGCCCATACAACTCACATGATTGACCTTGACCTTTATATGACCTTGACCTTCAGGTGACCTTCAAGGTCAAGGTCAAACAACTAAACCTACCAATGACATCATACACAAAGAAATGCTTTACACATTTTTCCTAACAAAATACATGTGGCCTTGACCCAAGGTCAAGGTCATCCAAGGTCATGCAACACAAAGCTGTTCATTCAAGACATAGGAAGCACAATGGTGCTTATTGGCACTTTCTACCATGAGATATAGTCACTTTTAGTGGTTCACTACCCCATTTTGGTCACATTTCATAAGGGTCAAAGTGACCTTGACCTTGATGATATGTGACCAAATGTGTCTCATGATGAAAGTATAACATGTGCCCCACATAATTATTAAGTTTGAAACAGTTATCTTCCATAGTTCAGGGTCAAGGTCACTTCAAAATATGTATACAATCCAACTTTGAAGAGCTCCTGTGACCTTGACCTTGAAGCAAGGTCAACCAAACTGGTATCAAAAGATAGGGCTTGCTTTGACCTATATATCACTTGTAGCTAAGGTCGCCATTCTCAATAACGTGGGAGAAAATTGGGAAAATGTGAAAAATGACTGTTTTTGAGACCACATTTATGGCTCCTGTGACCTTGACCTTGAAGCAAGGTCAAGTCACTATAAATGTTTTTTTATGCCTTGTCATCATACACCATCATGCTACATTTGGTGTTGATAGACTTAATAGTCTCCGAGAAAAATCCAACGTTTAAGTTTTTTACGCCCGGACGGACGCCCGGACGCCCGGACGCCCGGACGGACGGACGGACGGACGACACGGCTCAGTACATAGACTCACTTTTGCTTCGCATGTGAGTCAAAAATGATATGACTAGCTCATGAGAGAGATGGAATACATGGTTCTGACAGCCAGCAGATGTAAAGTTGAAAACATTTTGTGGAGTGTTAGCATACATTTTGACAAAAGAGCATGCTGTTCCAGAATCATGTAAATGTGTATGTGTGGATCACGTATTGCAAGTTCGTTTTAACTTATGACAACTTTTTAATGAATATCAACAAGCCGATTTGACACATTGAATTTTCTACCATAGCAAGCAAATCACATCTGCGTCCCTTCAAAATTTTAGCGTTGAAACCTTCTATAATTAACAGTTTTCACTATATTTTTGCAAACAGGTGCGAATAAAGCTAGAACACATTCCAAACACATATCAATGGCAAATACACTTCACTTCATATTATAATGGAAGAAAAAACCTTTTGAAAGAGCAACATCTTTATCCTGTAAATTTCTTAAATTTAACAAAGTAATGCATAAACGTCACTCCATGGTGTTTGCCATTTCTATATAAACCATGAGTGAAATAGACTAGTTACACAACCTTTTGTTATAAAATGAAATCGAAAAAAAGCATATGCAAGCATAAAGCAATTAGATCAAAGTAGTACACATTTCATGTAAATTGACACTATAAAGGTATATCTGCAATTCAAATGTTGATGATCCTGTACTAAATCAATCTTTTGTTCGTATCTGCAGGTGCATATCAACAATTGTTTCTCAAATCCACCAGCCTCTTTGCGCTCATGGTCTTGTGCGATCATTTCTGTCTCAAAAGGTTTCGAAACAACCACTGCATACTTTGCAAAACCGAATGTAAGCAGTCGATACATGGAAAGGTCAGAAATCTACATAATGAGGAAGTTATCAAAACTGATGGCTGCATTACAAACTCTAAAATATATGTGTCATCAAACCAGTCTTCCATATTGAATTGACAATTAGGCTTTTTTGTTTTTACTCATCTCGTTTTTGATTACCAAAATATCAAGAACTCGGTGCCAGAGAAGAAAAGGCCTACTTACTTTTAGCGCTGACTTCCAGGGATGTGGCCATGATGCAGGTGGCAATGGCCAGCAGCCTTACCATATTCCGCCCCGTCATGCCGTCTGGCACACCGCACTCATTCTGCAATAAGACGGGCAGACGCTGGGATCAGGTGAGGCTGCTCATTCAGTCCGCAGGAAAGTAAAACATCGGTTGATTTCCAGCGGCTAATCAGCAAACCTCCTCTTACTAATCCCATGGAAAGTGAAGCCATGTCGAGTTACAAGAGGTGAATCCTGGTCAACCCACACACACTCACGTAGAGTCACGTAGGCAGACAGAATGTTGAGTAAATGCCAGTGGTTGTGTCTGACCCTGGTGGCTCACTCTAGATAAGAGACTGAAGAAAGCAAAGTGAACTGCGATGACTTTTCTGGTCCAGAATGTTCATTTCGTGGACAAAGAAAAGCAGGATCAGCTCCCTTAATTCCCCTCCACAATGCACACGATCATTCCGAAATTAGGAAGTAACTAAGGAGAGATTTGATGAATGATACGCGTAGCACTTCTCTCATTCTGCTGAAATCAGTCAAAGAGAATGTATTGGTAATAACCTGGTTTCATGCAGGGACAATGAATAGGGATGAAGCCCAGAGAACATACTTCACAGAAGTAAGAAAACCTTTCATTAATCTCGAATCAGGTAGCTGTTCCTCCGACATAATATGCAGAATATATAACCAAAGCGAAATATAAAGTGAATTATATCGATCCACTTACTCGTTCTGCTGATGTCAAAAAGGATACCAATAGCTATATCGTGTTCTTTATCTCACTCACCCCCAAGAGAGAATTTACTTCCTGGTTAAAAAGACACGACTTTTCCTCTCTTCTTTTTTGTGTACATTGAACGCCACTCTGTATCACAAGGTTTGTAGTCTACTTCACCCAATTATCCGATTGAGGAGAGAGCTAATAATCTATAGAAAGAACGCAGACGAATACACAAGATTCTTTGTTTGCTCCCCAACTGAACTTTCACTGACATCACTTGAAACATCTGGAAGGCAGAATCAACGTGAAACAGACGCACGGCTCAGGTCTGCATCTCAAGATACTACGCATCCAGGAGGATCACATTCGCATATTCCAAGTGACCACCAAGCAAAGACATAGTTTACCCAGAAAAAAAATCCGAACAATGTTTGAAAAGAGCGCAGACGCACAGTTGGTAAGTCATTAATCCAGGCTGCACTTCCTCTGGAGGCAGAGAGAAACTGTGCCTCACACTTTGTGTCTCTGAACCCGCCCCTCTCATTCCACGTGGCGACGGGGGCAGGTGACTTCAAGTGGATATCCCGAGGGACGATCGTGGGTGGCCTGCCGACAGGAGCAAAAACATGGAGGAAGGGGATGGGCCCAGCCCCGGGGAATGATGGAGAGCGGCAGGAGACGTGGAAGAGGGCGGGAAAACAAGGAGGGAAGGGGAGAGAACTAGCACGCAGCAGAGACAGGGAGAGAGGCATGGAAGGACAGTGGCTGCGGGAGGAAAAGAGGAACGAGACGAAAAGGATCAAGAGTGAAGAAACGAGGCGCGAGTAATGAGAAAAACGGAAACTCTTTGATAAGTCAAGATGGAGAAAAAGAAGTGAAAGCAATTGAAATGGAGGGAGCAAGATGTCTCTGGTTTGGGGACGGGGTGATGCCTCTAGGAGAATGAAGGGCAACGCGTACATCTAGGGTCAAGAACAGGAGAGGTAGAAGAGGCTAGAAGGGGCGGAGCTTATACCATAAGAGGGGAATGGAGAAAGGGTGAGGAGATGGGGACGGAAATGTGGGAGGAGAAAGGGAAGGAATAGAATATGGGAAGAAGAGGTTGAGTTGGCGAGAGAAGCATACTGAGCTAGCGCCTCCGGGAAGAAGACTACGCCGGGTGGATCTGGAGAGAAGAAGGCCACCATTTGTCCTAACCCTCCCCTCAGGGGGTCAAGATGGTGCACCGCTGGGCAAAGCAAAGCCAGTCACCGAACGCAGTCGAGCAATTGCTTTCCAATTCGTCTCCCTCCTCCGTCCCAGGAACTCCGAGGAGATGCGACAGGAAAGAACCATCTCCCCTGGGGGTGTGGGGTCGAGACAGAACATCCGCCCGGTCTTCGGGGCCGATCCTCCCGGCCCATTCTTCTCCATTCTCATCTAAATCAATGTCTTATCCCGCTCGTATTTGCCCTGTGTGCAGCGAGGGAAGACCACCTGGACGGGCCCCGGTGTGCAAGGCAGCGTCGTGTTTGCCGTGTTTTGCCACGCCCACTGCATCGTTCCTTTTCACCTTTTGTCTGTAACCGTGGCCCTTCTCCGACTAGATCGCAGCACTTTTTCTCTTTTGTGTTGTGAAGTTCTGTCGAGCGAGAGTGGACTATTTTTTAAGGTTTGCCATGCCAGAGCAGCTGATAGCAACGAAGAAACCTCGTCATCCCTCGGTTTAGACAACGTTAACAAGGGCCGCAAGTCGGGTTTCAAATGCGCAAGGGAGTGAAACCAGACGACAATAATGAGATGTCCTTCCTCATGAGACCGAAAAAAAGCGACAATTACCTACAAGTCCCTTAAAGAAAACCAACGTCCCTTGTTCAGAACAGCATAACCCCCGATTCACTTACAGGCAAAGCAGTTCAATCTATTCTGCCTCTTCGTTTTCGAAACATTTATATGAAACTACTCAACCTTTTGTAACATAAAAACAGACTGACAATAAACTAAATTGCTCAATTGTATAGGTGCAGAGTAATGGCAATGTGATTAAGTGACAACACTGGGAATTATTTACTACACTTTCTAGCAAAGCATACACTCAAAATTCGACGTGAGACAAACTTATCAAAATGATACCTTGAACTCTATAGCAACCTTTTTTGTTGTTGTTGCAGTGTCTCAACAATTCCTCCAAAGGACATTTTGTGGCATCTTACACGAGTAAGCCCATTCTACAGCTATACCTCATTTTCCTGTCTTTAACCCTCATACCATCCTCTCCATTTCTCTCCCCCTAAATATAAAGTTGGCTTTGAATAAGGACTGTTCACCCATATTTGGATCTCAAACAGCTTTACAATTCACTTGA
>JAWQFJ010034213.1:20000-40000 GCA_034096865.1 Theodoxus fluviatilis | reverse complement strand
GCACCCACTGCTGCCCTGAAGGAGAAGAAAAAATGTTGAGGTCGTGGTACTGGTGAACTAGATCAGTCAAATGTTTTCATGTGTTGTTTCAAGACCTGACGTAACTGCATCAGGAAAATGCGTAGAAGTTTTGGTACTGGTGAACTAGATCAGTCAAATGTTATATGTGTTGTTTCAAGACTTGACGCAACTGCCTCAGAAATGAGTGTCTGATATTGATTAAAACGATGGGCTTTTACTCAGTTTTAATATGTCCCACTGAGTTTTCCATAAGTAGTATTTTAAAGATAAGGCCATGCGTTAGAGAGCAAACACTTAATTCAGCATCTTTGACAGCTTGGCATTTTCCTCAGGAGAACAAGGAAACTGCGAGGGTGGCTATTCTCGTGTATGACAATAAATGAGCAAAAGCATACAGATCGTTTCAGAGACACCGCATACACTTCCTTTGTTTCCTAATAATCGATCAGGAATATACACCCATTTTGTAATACACGTGCGTGATCGGCATGGAACTAGTCAACCACTGTGTCAATGGAATGATGCTTGCATTGGAAGGAGAAATTAGTCTAAATGCGAGCTGATCAAAAGGCAGGAAAAGCTTATGCTGTCGAAGGTTGAGGAAATTATTTAATTGGATCAAAAGTGAAGTTACGATGGTCTTCCTAGTTCTATGCAACGTGCACTGAACATCATTTTATTTACTGTCAGGAAAAAAGGCGAGCTGCAAAGAAAGCTCTGTCGTCTTACTATTACACCGATCTTTTACAACCAAACTTTCGAATGATCAAAGTGGTGATTCTCCACAATCTGATCAAAACAACGGTGCATTTTTGCATATTTTCTTGTTTCACAGTGCTCGAGCAGGTAATGCTGAATGATCTGTATCATTGGTTTGCCATCCTGCCAATGAAACGAACGGAAAGAGTGGGTTTAAAATATCACAAGAAACACAAAGCTGGGCCTGTACATTTAGCTTTTTACCCAAAGATTGCTTATCTCATCAAAATACAAATTCCATCAAAGAACTGGTCGAAATTGTGTACGGCCATCGCATTGTTTCCATCTAAATTAAAGACACAAAACTACATAGTTCACTCAGGTAATGGAATGGGCAAGCTCACAATTCAGTCACGACACGAACACGTATGTTCAAAGGACAAAGGTCCTTTTGTCAGGAGGAAGCCTCGACGATTTTAAGTTGTTTTTGCAGAGTTAGGAATTCTTTTAGTAGAGAACCTTCGTCATTTACGACGCAGGAAAAGAAACGCAACCGGACTTTCCGACGTTCTCCGTTCTTCCAACGGAAAATCACTTATTTTTCTCATGTTGTTCAGCCACACTGGAAGGCAAGGGGATGGAAACCATGTATAGCATTACTGGTTGCTGATCTTTTGCAGGCAAGCCTGAGTCAACCTTTCTGAAGGTTCCCAAACACCGAGGTGGCAGGGGTAGGGGTGGCACTTCAGTGGTGACCGGCCAGAGGACACGAGCATGGGTGATTGTTTGCGCGGCCCTGAGGTCGGTTTTTGCGCCGTCTTGCCATGGGTAGGGAGGCCGAGTCCGAGTATATTACGCATTTGCACTCTGGGAAGCACTACAGACTCATGCTATCAGCACGGCAGTCCCGACGAGACGTCAAGCAACACGCGACTACGTCTACTCTGGGGCTCTTGTCGCGTGGAGTGACGCTTCGTTTGCGTGGGGCGACAAATGTTTGAATACATGCAATGCACATTCATAGAGATTGTACGTTGTAGTGTACATGTCATGAATTTCTTATTGTGACATGTCCTTTAACCCGGAAACGCGTCCAAGTGTATGCTTATCTCATTCCTCAATGATTTATACGAATTAGTTGGTCAAATTTAAATATCTTTTTTCTCTCACTATTTGCCCTTTATTTACTAGAAGAAGAAAGTGAATACTCGCTGGGAGGGGGAAGGCAACGCTTGTCAACTGTCCTGCTCGATCTTGGGGAAGGAGTGAAAACATCCAGTTGTTGGAGAGTGAAGGGGTGTTGGAGCCTGGACGGTACCAAATCTGTGTCTGGAAAATTCCAGACTGTAGGGGGTAAAGGGGGCGGTAACAGGACGCCTATCAAGCGCCTGCCACATGAATGGCTTTGCTCTCCGCATAAAGTCCTTTTCTCTCACTATCTGCCCTTTAGTTACTCCCTTTTCGATAATATTTGCTCATTTTGCGTTCCGTATTCGCTCAGTAAGCCTTATTATTTGCTCATTTTTGCCCACGTTTTGCTAATCTTTTTCTCCCTTTATTCCCTTTCCCTTGACTACTATTTGTTTACTTCTCGTTCACTTTAAGAGCACTATGCCTCACTTTTCGCTTCCATTTGCTTACCATTATTTTTCCGCCATTCGCTCACTCTCAGCTCACGTTTTGGTCATTATGCGTTAATTTTTTGCTCATTTTTTACTTACTCGTTGATTATTTTTTGCTTACTATTTAGTCATTATTATGTTCATCATTCACTTACTTTTATTGTTGGCTAATGTTTTAATCACTTTTCCTGTATTATTTACCCAGCCATTGTTCATTGATCATCTTTCGCTCACTTTCCACTCAGTGTTCGCCCATTGTTTGTTCAATATTAACTTACTCTTAGCTCAGGAATCGCTCAGTTTTTGCTTAGTATTCAATCTCCGTGCACTCATTCTTAGTTCTTCGCTCGCTGTTTCACACACCTACAACATCGTCTCTTTACGATCTTCACAAAAGCCCAAGTCTCAAATAGGACAATGTATATTGTGCTGCTAAATAACCTTAAGCTCTTTGCAAACGGCCTTAAATGAGAGCTCCCCTTGTGTTCTAATGCCCTTACCTCGCCCAAACGTATGTCTTTCCTCTGGTAGTTTGATGACATGTTCACATATGCAAATGTTTGTTCATAATACTTGCTCAAGTAGGCTCAGTCGTTGATTTCAGTGGGGTTTTTGTTGTTCATTCAAAGGACTAAGCTTCAATGATTTATCTAAAATAATGCATCTGCACGCTCTAGCAATGTGTGGACTTATTCCAGTATGTTGAGATTCAGAGTACCTAAAGTTTTATATAAAGAGCAATCAGAGATTCAGGGATGGCATCAACTAGTGTATAAAGACCCCAAAGACACATTACACTCGTGACAATCATAACTGTCAGTTTCATTCTTCTCCTGCAACAGTAAAGACAATGCTTCAAAACATATGCGCTGCCTGCACTGAATGTGAACCACCACGGCTGACATCATGCAGTTACAGCTGACGCGATCCGTCAGTAACGCTGAAATGGTCGTTGTCGGAAACATTTCCAGACACTGTACCCAAAGTACTCTGTCCGATCGGACAGAGTACCTCAGTTTGAATTCTCGTCCTTACAGTTACGTGACATACCGATGATAGCGCTCAGCTCAGACCGCACCCGCCACTCCGCCTGACTGACTTCGCACGCCCGGGGAGTTATGCTAAGATCCGGCCGCGTTAATGAATCTGCGTTTTGTGACAAACGTCTTGCTCGGCGGTACTGAACTCCATGCACCTTAACGGTCCGCGTGATTCGGGTGTAATCAAGCTAAACGACGTTTACTGGCGCTGCTGAAATGGTCGAAGTCGGAAACATTCGGAACGTCGTTTAGCTTAAGAATACACCCGAATCACGCGGACCGTTAAGGTGCATGGAGTACAGTACCGCCGAGCAAGACGTTTGTCACAAAACGCAGATTCATTAACGCGGCCGGATCTTAGCATAACTCCCCGGGCGTGCAAAGTCAGTCAGGCGGAGTGGCGGGTGCGGTCTGAGCTGAGCGCTATCATCGGTATGTCACGTAACTGTCAGGACGAGATTTCAAACTGAGGTACTCTATCTGATCGGACAGAGTACATGAGGTACTCTGTCCGATCGGACATAGTACCTCGGGTACAGTGTCTGGAAATGTTTCCGACAACGACCATTTCAGCGTCAGTAACGGCCTCTGAAACTGCAGTCAATCATGGATTGTCTAACACACACCCTAGCCAGTCCAACGAAGCAGGCCCTGGAGTAGCGGTCTAAATGGCTGAGAAGTGCTACCACGGCATGCTCACGGCACTTACCAGGATACGACGCGGCAAGGAGTGGTTCGGTGTGTAGAACACCCTACCTCGAGGCTCGTTTGCCAGTTCCTGTACTCGCGTCCTTTATAGGAGAATGGCGTTGGATCCATTGATCGACAAGGACGTCTACTTCTTGCATTGCACGTAGACGGTCTTTGTCGCCACCAAGCTAGCCAGCAGGATTTCTCAACAGGAAAGCAATATTATTCAGTCCGTTTTAAGTTTTGATCGCACCATGTTCGATCTTTTTATTTTAAAAATCATAAATGTATTCAGAAAACAATACATTGTGTATGTATGGTAGGTATATTAAGAGCTATGTCGGCTACATTTTGTTACAGTTACCAGCACCATTTGAAATGTGTGTAAATATAAACAAAAACTTAATTGATTTTTTAAACATAATGGGGGTTTTATTGTACATTTACTCCTTGAATCAGTATTAAAGGAAAACAGTGAAACGTCGATCTTTTAAAACAAGTTGGACATCGGCTTGTTAGGGGAAAATCACTTTGATCCTGACAGGTGGGTCAAACATTCCGCGTTGCAAACAGTCAGTACCAACAATAGAATATTCAATCTCTCAGAGGTGGTGTTCACTTTTCGGTATCATTGCCAAATTTAAATGATCACAACTATTTTTGCCTAGAGTAGGCTTTTCCATGACCAGTCTACCAAATACTCCCAGAATTTGTGGATCCAAGAGTGACATAAACTCTTTGCAAACAGTTCTATTAAAAATGTGTCAGCCTGAAAGTATTCTCATCTGGCGCTGGACCGCCCCAGCTTTTGGTTGGATACGTCAACTCGTCATTATATGTATGTTGTTGAGCGTCTCGCCTATCCCAGCAATCCTTTTTCTTCTAGGGTGAAGAACTGTTTAATAAGTCAAACAGTGCAAATTTCCTAGGAGGTGACCTTCTCTCAAGAACTAAAGGCCTTCGCACACGAGGCAACTCCACTCCGGCAACTCGATTGCTTGCCATACAATGCTTCGTGTGCGATGTCGGTTGAAAGCAACTGGCATTCCAAGCAACTTTCCACGCCAACAGCAACTGAGTTGCTCGTGTTTAAACCTGTTCTAGTTTTGGGGGCAGTGGCGTGCCACTCCAGCCACTCTCTGTGAATCCACCAATCACCGGGCGACTTTAGAGCCTCGTTCTCGCGTTCTCGCGACTATTGCACATTTAATGCCGGACATGTCTTCGCTTCGCACAGAAAACGCTGAATTTGGAGGCACTAGAAACCCCATCCAAAGAAAATGTAAGCCATGAACAGCATTAATTTATAAAAGCTGCATGTTGAATGCATCGATAGGTCGTGAAAGCTCCTACATTTTAAAAATGGAAATGCGGGTCAATGCACTTTCACGCCGAAGCATTGCTGTTGACATTGTGTACAAAGCTAGTGTTGTCTGATACCACGAATACGATACATTTAAATTGCATCTGTGTTATGAAAATACTGTTCAGATTAAATTGATAAATTAATTGAGGCCCAACCAGCTGCAACAATTCCTGAAAATGTTCATGGCTCATTCGAAGGAAAGTTCTTGTTGCCTTGAGATCCTCGTTGAAGAGCTCTTGTAGCAGACACGAGTAGGCACCATGCCTTGGTCGTTTTGTCAACCATTCACGAGACCAACACGATCTTTTTCTCTTTTTACTTTGCTTAGATGACGAAGTACTGTCGCCATCGTAACTCTAAGTTTCAGTCATGCTAGGGCAAGCCTTCGGGGGAGAGATGCAGAGCGTCTTGAGTGCAAGCGCGGGAATTAATACGCTTCCATTAATACAACGTGGCGAGAGGTGAAAGGTCACAGTGGAAGCGTGTGCGAGCTCAGTCTCCAGCATTGCCTGTCACATGGCAAGCAACCGGCCGCAAGCAACGTGACAAGAGACTTTGGTTGCCTCGTGTGCGAAGGCCTTAAGCGGTGCTGACGACACACACGGTGTGGATGGAGACATGACCCCAGGCTGCTCATGTATTTGCACTGACATTTATCGCCCGCCAGAAAAGCAGCAAAGGCCCCGCGTCGCATAAAACAGGTCCTTATCGGAGCATGGGGTTTTCAAAGCAGTGTTGTGCGACCAGCTCGCATGATTTCGAGCTCCTTTGTGAGATCTACAGGTGGAGAAAAACGCATGGAGAAACAGGAAGAGAAAGATTGTAGGTGTCAAGAAATCAGTAACTGCGCGACGCAGACTCCCTATATGTAGCCTCTATAGGCACCGCAGATGAAGTTAAAGGCTTTCAGGGTGATACGTTCATGACTAGAGAAGTCAGAGAGAAGCAGGGATGTAATTGGGACGTTAGTTATTTCTTCAGCATGGTTCAACTTCGCAATTAAAACCAGACAATGTAGAATTCCAGTTGAAACCGTTACTAAACGTAAACCTGTGCATACTATACTTTTTTATCACATGTAAGATTGTTTTTGCATGACACTTGCAACTAAAGTCTCAGTTACAGACATTGTGCATTAGACATTTTCTGTATAAAACACTATAAAACGAAATCAATATCATCATCATCATCATCATCATCATCATCATCATCATCATCATCATCATCATCATAATCATAATCATAATCATCAGCATCATCACCAGCATCATCACCATCATCATCATCATCATCATCATCATCATCATCATCATCATCATCATCATCATCATCATCACCATTGTTTTGTTCCCTGTGGCGAGATCACCCCTCCCCCTTTGGATTAAGTTGTCTATTTCTTTGCTATGATTTACCTGTTATGTGATAGAGAATTATTATGGCTCCGCCAGCCTTAGATGAACATTCCATGCCTGCATTTGCAGGAAAGAGTGCTGCCATTGGTTGGGAGAAAAACCACACTGGGGACTTTGCGGGGGAAAGGTCTCTACTTATACAGGGACCCTGTGATTGGCTGGGAAATGGCTGAGTTCCATGACGGCCGTGCGGAAGGTATATATATCCCTGAAAACAAGCGCCCAGCGTCGGCGAAATCAACACTTAAGATTTACTGCCGCGCCGATGATTGCGTCACCATCCACGCCAGAGCTACTTCATTCGTCAGAAGACGCCGCTGATTGCGTCACCCTCCACGCCAAAGTTACGTCGTCTGAAGAAAAAAACTCCGGGCCCGTCTCTCTCGTCTGAAGAAAACGCCGGGCCCGTCCCCTCTCGGGTGAAGAAAAGAATACAGCGCCCGTCCCCTCTCGGGTGAAGAAAGGAATACAGCGCCCGTCCCCTCTCGGGTGAAGAAGAAAAGAATACAGCGCCCGTCCCCTCTCTGAAGAATACCGGCGCTCGAAAGAGCTGAGGCAAATGCCTTTATGACAGAATACAATTTGCTATGTTTTTGAAAGAATACAATTGCTATCCCCCTTCCCCTTCCCCCATTTCTTCCCGCCGGCGCGTCCAGATCTGCTACAACGAACATCCCGAGGGCAGGGGCCCTCATGAGTGCTGATTAGGTTGCTGTTGAACAACGATCGACACTGAGCTTGCGTTCGAGATCAACAGCCGAAACACAAGTGTGGGGACTCGGAAGATAAGTAATCAATTTTGATCTGCTGGCGGGCCATTCGTTCTCTTACATGATTGAACATATTGTTTTTGCATTATTATCCCTCGCGCTAACCTTATCCATTTCCCAATTACCTTGGCATTGTAATTAAAGAGATTTTGACATTTGACCCATGACCTCACCGTCTTTCTGTCCGTGTTTGATGGAATGATTGTGTGAGTGTTTACAAGTGAGCCGAGTGAATTCCCTTTGACCTTTCAGTGAATTGTTGTAAAACGAGCAAGTCCGGCTTGTAACATTCCCGTTAGGAACTTTTTTTCGGGGAATGTTTACGCATCATTGCTGATCCGCAGCGATTAGTAACCGGCAATACTCCTCAGAGAGGACAATACCAGTGAAGTACCTTGCCCAGGGATACAACTCTAGAATCCGAGCAGCTGCCATTGTCCACCTGCCAGCCGCAAAGAGATAGAAGGCGAGCGCCTTGACCAAAGGAATGGAGTCCTGGGCATCATCAGTACCACCACCACCGCCGCCATCATTGCCATCATCACCATCATTGCCATCACCGTTATCGCCACCAACACCAACACCGCTACTGCCAACACCATACCACAACCACCACCACCAACATCTCCGCCACCACGGTTATCGCCACAACTAACACATCTACCACCACTGTATCATCATCATCATCATCATCATCATCGTCCATCATCGATAAAGATACCTATTTGTACATCGACATAGCAAGCATTGAGTAATCGCGAATGCATATTACTGATCAATTATCTAACAAAATCGATACCGATTTTTCCTCTGTTGAAAAGTATTCTAACAGATTGAATAACGTATTGCACATTATCCTGTAGAAAACATCTGCCCTGATAGAACAAACCATTTCTCGAGGTCAACGTTTCATGGAATGACTCGCATTTTGCCGCAGATGTGTTCCACCGTTCCTCGAAAGTCCATCACTTTTCACCGTTAGACTTCTATTTTTGATCTGACCATCGCTCCTCTCCTCATCTGTGCCAGAGCAACCCCAGGCTTCCTGCACTGGCTGGAACCCTGTGACGTCTTCGATCTGGTCACGCCTTCTGCAGGTGTCTGCTGAGCTGTCTGACAAGACCAGGGGAATCCATACGGGCCTCCTGCCCGGTGCTATATCACAACTATCAAAACGCTGTTAGTTCTTGCCCATGGAGTCGGGCCAATCTCCGAGTGATTGCACGGAGCCATCCGCTGATCGTCAAAGAGCAGCTTTACGTCCACAAGGCCAAAGTATCGTCTGACCTGTATTGCTGGTTGTCTGGTCACGCCTACTTTGCAGTGTCCTTATTTGGGATTGCGCGCACTGCAAGCTATGTGCGTATGTGTGTATGAGTTTGAATGTGCGCACATGTTTGTGTGCCCACGCCCTTTCATGTTTATGTGTGTGGGAGCGTGTCTGTATGTATGTAGGAGACATAGAGGAACTTTTATGTTATAAGTTCACGTGTGTTTCATACAGCATCCATCTGAATGGCTTTCATCTGTAAGCTGCAACCTCCCTCCTACCCACAAGTCTTCTCTTTTGTGTAGTTTAACATTTTGCTATTTTCCATGTCATGTTACTCTCCCTTGTGGAAATAACATCCTCCATCAACATTCGCGCGTCCATTAGGTTGCTTCTACCAACGCCTTTCCCAACCTGCCTGTATGTCTGGATATGATATGTATCTATCTGTCTATATGTCAATCTGCCTGCCTGTCTGCCTGCTTTTGTGCCTGGTTGACTGCCTTCCTGCAAAAATGTCTGGGTCTGCACCTAATTATCAAAGTTAATTCAATAAAGACTCTACAATTGTCACATGAAAGGATGAGTGACCTTGTTTCCTCATCCAAACTCATTATACGGATCAGAAAATATGAATAGCTCCCCCTGGATTTCACTTAACACATACAAAAACAGCAAAATCAATGGTGATTAAGTTTTGATGCCAGCCACACTGGCAGACTCCCACCGAACGAGAAAGTTAGGCCATCGAGGCAAGGTGTGTTGTGATGCGTGACAGAGCACTAATAGCACGCCACTGTATTGGAGCCTGCAGCCACAATAGAAGTACAGGTACGTTATTTTCCTGTGTATCTTTAACCAACTATATTGTAAAAGATAATTATTTGTTACATGTGATTTATAACATTTTAGTCTTAAAGTGCATTGAGCTAACATTGCTGTATTTTGGCATACGAGGTCTTTGAGACAGAAATATCAAAATACTCCAAATCAACGTCTGGACCTGATTCATGAGATCTCCGCTTCAGAAATATTGTATCATTATGACAACCACGTTCATCTGGTTTTCATTCCAGTTTATCACTGCCACATGTGGTGCACGACCGTGGCCTTGTTGTTGATTAACGCTCCTGGTCATCAGCACAGTCCCCCTGTGGGTTCGGGGTAAGAATTGACCCACCGCGTCTCCCTACGTGATTTGTAAGAAGCGAATAACTAGGGACGCCGTGACTTGATTTGCGCTTACTCTAAACTGTTCTAGTGATTTTCGTGCTTACTGGCCTTATATAGCCTTCAAAGGCTGATAGACCGTAAAACACCATCCATCCATCCATCGTCAGCACAGCAACGTGTCAATGATGAGTTGACCATGATTGAACCACTAACTGTCATCGCTAGAGTAACGACTTCCCACGCATGCTCACTCCCCACATTCAGACCCAGTCGTTCTTGTGAGCGTCATGACCCCGCTTCCTTACAAACTGGAACATTACCGCCTATCAATTACTTAGAAGTAATGATCGTTCGAGCTGCTGTAATTTAGATCAGAATGCAACCTGCGATTATAATCACGTTCTCCAATCGATCAGCAGGCAACCCCATGCAGCGGCTCCTAATGGAAGATGCCCGACTTTTGTCATAAAACTAATGAATTGCGAACTGCCTCACTGAACGGTATGCTGTGTTTACTTTCACTGATGAAGATGTGTATGAAAGCACTAAGTCGGGGAAAGAAGTCGTATTAATCGCTTGACTTTCTGTTATTGTCACGAAATGCTGCCATTATCCGTAATCGATGATGCGTATCTTCTGAGGCGCGTTGCTTACGCAAGTATCCCGTAAGAATCTCGCATGAAACGCGAGACGAGGGCGTTGCCCACAGCGTCTCGTTCACAAGGAGGCACTCGCTCCTCAGATGGTTTGTCGAGGTAGCACCAGAGGTACTTCGCTGCGTCTAGCCGCAAAGGCCCAGATGACCTATAATGGCGGAGACCGTGCTAGCTGGGTTGCCGTTCATTGACGGCAGTTCCTATAATTTGCTTCTCACTGTCCGAGAATGGAAAAATGTACGTACACGGAAGTATTTGCTGTTTGAGTGTTCATTTGCATATATTGAGGAGTATGTGTATGTGTTTATTCCTGAACAAACACTGTCGAAGATATGTTTTCGTTGCATACACGAAGAACCGTATATGTCCACTCTCTGATGTCCCTTGAATTGATCTGGACTGTATCGAGGCAAACCATTTTCGACTAAATTGTCTACAGTTCAACCCAGTTAAATTTCTGTTTTCTTTGAAAAACGTCCGTGCCATTCGATATGTCATCATGGTATGTTTTATAAAATGAAAAACTGCTATGATGTCTGTATCGTCAGTTATTTCGTCAATCGGCAACTTTTCATAGACCTTCGCGCCAGGGCGCAGCGATTTCCACTCGAACTTCCGTCTTGCCAACTGATGCCTGGCCGTTTCTTAGACGTCTTTCGATGCTTGCCTCGCTCTCGGCTTGCCCTCGAGGAGGTTACCTACCGTAAGTAACGTGACCCTGTTCTTTACTGGTCGTGCTGACGATTTGTTTCAGTGCACGATTTATATGTGCCAGTTGGGTTGGCATTAATTCTAACGCATTCATTGCCTTGCGTGCGTGCGTGCGTGCGTGCGTGTGTGGGGTTGGGTGGCGATTCCTTATCATCGGAGTCATTGTTCAAGCAGTCACGACAAAAGTTAAAACTATTCAGTCGATATCACGGGCATTGACAATAATGCAAACGGGACGGTGCAAATTAGCTCTCAAGATTTTAGTGCCTTTTCTTTTGAGTTAGTCGTGCAAAAGTGTGAAAACAAAGATATAAAAAGAATGATTAGTGGAAAACTCCAAGATAAATAGAATTAAGAAAAAAATATGGAGCCATTCGGCGATTTTATGTACTCTCTACTAACTGAATTGGTTTTTTATGTTCGGCCAATAATACACAATTACCTAAAACGGCATTGACCAAACCTCGGTGAGAAGCTAGAACTAGTTTGCCTTAATTAAAATAACACGTGAGAAAACCGCCGCTGTCTGATAAATCATTTTTTGCAGTCACTTCCCGCTTGAATTTAAATACATTTAGTTTCACATTTGCATTCACCTCGTCAAAAATCACTCAATAATGCCGTTTCAGAATCCAAGTTGTTTTAAATGCAAATTCATTTTTAGAAACGGAATCTTTAATAATCAATCACAGTCAACGGTCAAGATCAAAACCCTTGCAAGGAAATGAGCTATAGAGTTTGATACTGTTGATGGCAATGATTCAGCCCCCAAGCCAGTGTACACCAATCACCCTAACTCCCCCTTTTTTCCAACCTACTCTCTTTTCTACAACCACACAATGAAAATGCACCACAAAACTGAAGTGATAGACACGGAAAAGTCAGATGCCTGACCAATACTTCAAGTCTTGGCACCAATGAGCTTAAACTATCATTGTGCTGTTTAGTGGCATTTTGGAACACTTAGCCGGGTTCGTTTTGCACAGCAGTCTTTACCGGAACGTCTTCTGCCACTTTTCAGACGTGTGTGAAATCCAGAGATGAATGATTCATAAAGACGTTCAGTTATTCTTGTTTCTTTATTTTGTTGTTGTCTCGGTTTATTCGACAGTCATTGTCAGCTTTAAATTGTGTTTGTTATGTTTCACTATCAAGTTGCCTGTCAGACCGTTGAACACTAGTCATTCATTTCTGACAATCAGGCAACATCCCATTAACAAAGACACAAGACCAACGGGAAAATGACTTTTGAGAAAAATATCGAAGCACTATTGCCACCTGCCAGAATGAAATAAAGGACGCGATGTAAAGGCATGGCAGTTGAAGGAGTACGTTTTTCGCCATCAATGTCTCCAAAACTTACGGCGTTCCAATACTGTATTTGAAGGCGGAGAAGCATAATTGCCAACATGAGTGTTAAAACGCACATGGTTCACTTCTTTCTCAGAGACATCTCTGGTGCCTCAAACCACACTCTTCCACAACAAAACGCACAGAGCGACTACTTCAGGATATGCAGTTGAGGCACGCGCTGGGTTAGCGTTGGACGCCTCTGAAAACCGCAACGTTGACAGCAGGGCAAAGGGTTTGAAGATCAGCCGAGACAGAAATAAGCCGCTAAACCAGTACTACATTAGTCTGGTCTGGGGCCGACGGCTGCAGTCCATCAAAGCCAGGATTGCCAGGTGTTGAACTCATTTGCCCCGGAATGAACTCTGAACTCGGGATTACATTTTCGGAGTTGGAGTTCCAAAATGTTCTCGCTTTTAGGTCAAATTTATCACTGGTAACGCAAAAGTATTTCCAGTAGGGTATAGGCGTGCTAGTAAACCTAGCATTTGTTCGTGCTTGCATGATTGCGGCAGTGTGCGTGCGTGTGTGTGTGTGTGTGTGTGTGTGTGTGTTTATGTGTTGTGTGTGTGTTGTGTGTGTGTTGTGTGTGTGTTGTGTGTATGTTGTGTGTGTGTGCTGTGTGTGTGTGTGTGTATACGTATTTAAACTAGTGTTACAATTATTATCATTGTTGCCTCTGCTACTGCTGGCGTTGCTGTTGCTGCTGTTTGAACGATAAGAAAGTTGCGAAACAGCTGCATGTTCTCTATAGAAATATGTCCCATTATAGTGACAATCTTTGACAAAAGGGTCGGTTTGAAGTAATGGAAGTTCATTGCTCTGCGTTTCTAACGTTATGGCAAATTTTGCAAAGTATTACAATAATTTGACCTTATGCATCATATAACACAATTTGAGAACACATTTGACATTTACGTCGCAGATTTAAAAACCAGAAGGAGGTAATGATTTTGTCATTGACAACTTTAAATATGTGCTTACAGATTCTCAAACTATATATCTAACATTACCACATACAAAGATGAAAGCTTTGCTTTTATGTATGAAAGTATTACCCATGCCTGAAGATTAACAAGCCTTGCCCTTCACAAGCGCGTGCACTCACTTTCACGCGCGCACGCAAGCAAACTATATATATATATATATATATATATATATATATATATATATATATATATATATATATATATATATATCTGTATCTCTCTCTGTCTGTCTGTCTCTCTCTCTCTTTCTCTCTGTCTCTCTTTCTCTCTGTCTCTCTCTATCTTTCTGTCTCTCTGTCTCTCTGTCTGCCTGTCTGTCTCTCTGTCTGTCTATCTATCTATCTATCTATCTATCTATCTATCTATCTATCTATCTATCTATCTATCTATCTATCTATCTATCTATCTATCTATCTATCTATCTATCTATCTATCTATCTATCTATCTATCTATCTATCTGTCTCTCTATCTCTCTCTCTATCTCTCTCTTCCTATCTCTCCCCATCTCTCTCTATCTCTCCCTATCTCTACCTATCTCTCTCTCTATCTCTCTTTCTCTCTCTCTCTCTCTCTCTCTCTCTCTCTCACACACACACACACACACACAGACACACACACACACCATTGAATTTTTTGATCAAATCTTGAATGACAAGGCACCGGACACGTTTGACAGGATGCATCGTCAGAATTTGCCTCATTTCCACTCTCTGTGGATATTGCAACACTGGATACGGATAAATAGCACCGCAGTTTACATTCAATGACCTCAATGGCAGCCGCTTTAACTGATTTATTGTCAGAAAACGTAGTTAACAAAAAAAAACACAATTATGATAATGTCCATTTATCTTGAAGAAATGGCAAAATAACTTCAGGTTTGTTCAAAACACTTTTTTCTATGTTCAACGGAAATGATGGAGACTAAATCTATCAAGATGAAAATTCTAATATTAAATTTACTTTCATTATTTTGCCAATTGAATTTTTCTTATCATACTTTTCAAACAATGTAAAAACTATTCGTTTTCTTGACGCTGATGAACATTTTACCAAACTGATAACCTTCGCCACACCGAACTAAACAGTTTTACCAGGAGAAGTATTGCGGAAAAGGAAAAATGTCATTACTTACACAATATGTTGCGGAAGCAGTAAACACGTCAACACTACCGAGTGAAAAAGGGCAAATTCTAGACATGTTTAAGGAAGCCATGTAAGAGCAGAGCCACGAAAGTGAACTCACCGTCGAATATATCAAGTGAGGGCGTTAGCGACACCAGCCACGCTGACCTTGGACTGAAATCTGACGTGCCTGGTCGCGTGGTAGGGAGGCCTTTGGCAGCACTTCCCCCTTCTCAGGTTATCATGATCTCCCTCCCTCTTCTTCGCCCTCTACCTCACGTTTCCTTCAGACCAGAGGTAGAGACTGAATAAAGCAGAACCAATAGGAACCAATAGTTCTCAATCATAAATCTCTTGCATTCGCCATAGCTCGCCTCCGGGTCTCCCTCAGAAGTCTGGAAAAGCCTGCCCCTGCGTCCTCGTCGCCGTTGATGCCAGAGAGAATCCCGACTCTTAGCAAAACCTTCCCAGGGCTGTTCTGGAACGAAGGTTCTATAATGATGCTTCGCTAGCTGCTTTGCCTCTTCCGATATTCCGATAGCTGGCAGCGTAAAGCCCCCAGCTGTTCTATGCAGATCCCAGGAGATCACCGCTCGTGTGACCTTTGATTCTCAGAAAAAAGGAAACACCACAAGTCTTTTCATGCCCCATCCCTTTCACCGCAAACAAAAAATCGGTCGCCCTGCATCGAGTTTATTGAGTCCTCCGTCGAAAATCCCAACCTTAATCATTGACGTTCAGGATAAAGTTTTTCGAGGATGTGTCGCAATTTCGCGCCGATTCATCAGAGCCCCTTAAAAAATCCTACAAGACGCTTTGGCTATGAAAGAAGGACTGTCTTGCATCGATATTCTTCTAAAGGTGTTTACACACTCAAGGAAACGGTAGAGAACTCCATCTGAGTGTTCTAGTAATAGAGAAGGATAAAGATTTTCAAAAACTCTTTAACTAAACCTTTTGAACAAAATATTTAAAGACTACATCTCCTAGCATTGCCCACTCTTCTTGAACATATTATTTTATTGGGGGGAAAACTTTCACAAAAAGCGTAAACATAATGTTTCGAAGACAAAAATAAGCAATGATTTTACTTTATACACATGAACTAAGCAAATACGTTGTTAATATATGTAATTTAGGGAAATATCAAGACAAAAAGACATACATACACCTGGCAGTACGCAAACACGCATACACAAAGGCAGGCATGCTAGCGCACACACACACACACACATACACACACATACATACACACACACACGCACACACACACACACACTCACACTCACATATGCACGAATGCTTTAATGCAGATGAAGAGACTAAATGGTTGCAGAAAATGTTTTTTACTCTCATTTAAAAAATAATAGTACTTAAGAATACACGTGTATTTGATACATATGTTAATATATGATAGCATTCTCAAGAGTCACAGTGCAAACATACGGTCACGATCGAATAATGAAAAACCTGAATACGGATTATCTTCAATCCGATGAGTGACAGACAGATTGGAGGATATCCATTAAAGCTCCATGCAATCTCATATAAATTTCTAGTCTTTATAACTCGATAAGCTCCTTGATATTTGAATGGGGACATGTGTCCATCGTGGGTTTAAACAAAGAAGAGAGAAATGCACTGATTACCTCCTCACACAATTTCAACAACAACAACGACAACACCAGAAACAACAACAACAATCAGTGATATAAAAGCAAGAACAATCAAATGCTCTAAATGAGTCAAAGAACAACACTTTCTTGTATTTCGTGCTAAAGTGTCAAACAGTTGTTTGACACGCAGTTATAGTTGACAAGTTAATTTCGATGCATGAAGGAAAGGTACAAACAGATCGAAGTGCTTCAAAGGCGCCAGAACGACGTAACGGCTCTAATCTCCTGTTTCTAGGTGAATGGAGCCGTCCACATGTACAGTCCGAGCTAGTTGATGGGCCCATCAATTCAGCTCGAGTCACTTACAGTTCTGAATGCACTTTAGTGTAGTCTAACGGCTGTTTCCAATCTCTCATGAATAGAGAGTGATTCCACAAAAAGCAAAGACAGACCGCAACACGGTTCCCCACAAAGAAACTCGGGCATTTCCGGTCTTGACATGCAGAGGACATCGACCTTCCATGGATATGTTATCGAGGTCGTCTGCGTTCGTATAAGAAGACCATGTAGGAATGAAAATAAACTTTCAATTTTCATAAGTAAATAACACACACAAACACACACAAGTGCACACACAAACACACACACACACACAACACACATACACACACATATACACACAACACACACACACACATAGATACACACACATATACACAAACAGATACACACACACACAGATACACACACGCGCACACGTACGCACGTGTGCAAGCAAACGCACACACACACACACACACATACAAACATGCGCGCACACACATACATACACACACGCACGCACACACACACACGAATGCACATGTGCGTGCAAACACACACTCATTCACACACATACTCATACACACTCACACATGTACGCGCGTATGCGAACAAACACAAACACGCACACACACACACACACACACACAACCACACGCACGCACACACACACACGCATGCACGCACGCACGAACACATACACAACTGTATAACACAATTTAAATTATACGTCACAGCTTTTGAGTGGAATGTATAACATTTTTAACATAGAAAATACAGACAAGTCGCATGCATGCATTTTAAGTTCAGAATTAATCAGAGTCGACTAACCGAATTAAAAGACAAGATTATATTTTGACGCACTTACATACACACACGCGCGCGCGCGCGCGCACACACACACACACACACACACACACACACACACACACTGAACGACAGCAGAAGTTCACTGAAAGCTTGCTTGTTGAAATGTGCACCTTAAAGATTTCTGGCGAAGAGCAATGAGAAACAAAAAAGGAAGGTGATGTCTGAGTCTCTAGATCGATGAGGGAACACGGGCAAGGAGAAATCAAGCAGCGAATGAGTCAAGTCCGAGACGAGATAAATGTGAGAAATGGGGGATAAAGGGACCCGTAAGAGAATAAAGAAAAGGGAAGGTGAAAAAAAGTTTGAAATAAAACGTGAATTTCATTTCCCCCTCTCGTTGTATGTAACACCTGCCTCTAGCTTCAAGTTTGCAAGTCTGTGACCCATTCTTCAAGAACGGCTTTGGAAGACTGCAGTTTCAAACGCGAGGAGATATCATCAAAACCGGGCTGCCGCTCTGTATCTGTTCATTATCAGCTCACCGACACTCTTGGTCAGAGGCCACGCCCTGAGCCTCCACTCACCCGCGTTTTGCAAGCAGTGCATAAACAGGGTATTCTTTCCTGGCAGAGAGCTTCCCGATGCCGTAGGTTATCCCTGCTGTGCACATCAACTCAATCTTCTTCCATAAAAGCATTGCAACTCCAACATTTTTCGATGATGAAGTCTCTGACAACCTCAGGAAGATGTGACCTCCGCAAGCGGAGCGAGAGTTGATGTCGAAAAAGACTGGGAAATCTTCTGAACATTAACAAAAAACCTAGAATTAGCCGAAGACAAGGGATCCGTCATGCCGGGTTGTGATCCTGCATACGCATTGATGCCGAGTGCACTAGCGAGATACAGCATGCGCCTCATCCTGAGGCTCGTGAGAACACTCCGTCAAAACATGAACGCCTTACCTCACCCCTCTGGTGGAAGAGTTTAGAGTAATATTGTGAATTAAAATGGCATATGTGGGCATTTTCATGTCTAGTCGACATCGGCAGAACATGAGGGAGCACATCATACAAAAGACGTTTGTCACTTGCACATTTTCTCTCTCTCTCTCTCTCTCTCTCTCTCTCTCTCTCTCTCTCTCTCTTCTCTTCTCTATTTCTCTCTCTATTTCTCTCTTTCTCTCTCTCTCACTCTCTCTCTCTCCACTTCTTATCATAGATCATATCCCATTGGTAGATTACTTTTGGAATCATTCTTGTATCCTTGATAGCACAGAAATGACAAAAATATCACATCATAGGCAGTTTATATTCCTGATGCGAAATAACATTAAATGAGATGTCTTTACTGCTTGACTATTTCGGTCTGGAACAGTTCCAAGGTTAGATAGTAATATTTCTTAGTGTGTTAAAGTGAACATAGTCAGTACCCTTGCTTCGACTGTTCAAACCTGCCATTGCAATCTTAAGGCAGGTATCTTTCCCAACCGTCTAGGTTTATTCCCCGATTGTTACTATACAAAAGGTTGAGGAGAAAGAACCGTGAGGCGTCAGCGCCAGCCGCTACAGACGAGCCCCTCAGATGCAAGTCCCGTATTGGCCTCTTCAGCCACCAACGAGTCTGCAGCCGTCGCAGATTATGTCCCCCTACCACGACCTTTGTTACCGAAGCCAAGCCATGACATACATAAAAGAGACACACTGAATTTACCAGATAACTTTTGTGGTATTCATTTTAGAGTACACCAAGCAAAGCGTTTTTTCACACTCCAAATGCAAAGCTTCAGGTTTGAGCAGGTGAGAAACGGAGATGAAAATATGGATTCAGAAGGGTATACTGTATTTGTTTAATGCGTTTGATCTGTGTAGTGAAGTGCAGAAATATGACCAAAAACGTAAAAAGTGTGCTTTATTTGCAGAATTCTACGTTGCACCGGATGGAAAGCGTCTTTCAAAGATAAGAGGGAAAAGGGAATTTGATTTATTTTCCTCACAAGAAAAACTGTTTTCCTGCCGGCGGTAAACAGAGTAGGTTTTGCGAGATCAGAAAGATAAAACACAAGGCGAGAGCGTATCCAGGTGGCTTACTCCTGAAAAGATCACAGGGTACTCTGTCCGAGGCGACCCGATTCCTTGAAGTTAGCAGACGTTCCACTCTAAACGCTCATTTCGAAATGCAAATCGGTCATTTTCGGCGTGCGGAACATTCACGGCAAAAGATTCCAATTCCGAGGGGAACAATTTTCTTGATCGGATGAGCAGAAAAATCCATCCGCTCCCATTCCACCGCTGCCTGGAGTGGTTTTCTATTCAAACCGAACGCCCAGACCAACTTCACACTCGGAAACTTTCGCACAAA
>JAWQFJ010034213.1:10000-15000 GCA_034096865.1 Theodoxus fluviatilis | reverse complement strand
CCACAAACGTTTCGAGAGGGCATCTGGTGGTGAAGGGGTTAACGAGGGCGGGGCTGGGGCATCAGTCGGCATTGTGAGAAGAAATGATGGGCTGAAGACGGAAACGAGAGGAAGATCGTACAGGAGGTGAAAGAGTGCCATGACAGCTTTACCAGACATCCTCATTATTTGTGAACATAAACATGCCAAGGCGAAGAAAGAATTAGAGAGGGTCAGAGGAAGGTGATACATAAACAGACAGAAAAGCACGCGCAAACATCTTTACACTCCCTCGCACTTACAAACAGAATCAGGTCTTTCTACGTGTGAATATATTTCTAACAATCAGGCATGTTAATCGTCATCCATGAGACAAGGCCATTAACAAAGTGAACGGAAAACTTCATAACAATCTCTTCATAAAGTACGAGATTAAAGTCAGCGTTCTCTCCACCACAACAGCAACATAATGAACATCTACAACAGCAACAAAAGAAACATCTACAACAGCAATATAAGGAACATCTACAACAGCAACAAAAGGAACACCTACAACAGCAACAAAAGGAACATCTACAACAGCAACATAAGGAACATCTACAACAGCAACAAAAGGAACATCTACAACAGCAACAAAAGGAACATCTACAACAGCAACATAAGGAACATCTACAACAGCAACAAAAGGAACATCTACAACAGCAACAAAAGGAACATCTACAACAGCAACATAAGGAACATCTACAACAGCAACAAAAGGAACATCTACAACAGCAACAAAAGGGACACCTACAACAGCAACATAAGGAACATCTACAACAGCAACATAAGGAACATCTACAACAGCAACATAAGGAACATCTACAACAGCAACAAAAGAAACATCTACAACAGCAACATAAGGAACATCTACAACAGCAACAAAAGGAACATCTACAACAGCAACAAAAGGAACATCTACAACAGCGACGGCAATCATACCAACAGCAGCATCTGAAAGAGGGATGAAAAAGTATACACAAGCAGACGGTCATTATAAATTGTACCAGCGTTACCTTTCTTTCGGATGTGGAGCAACGATAATTCTCGATTTCATATGTACCCATTCGTGATGAGTACACAAAGATTACATGCTGTGCGGTTCTTTTCGATAAACACCAGAAGCAGGAGGTTTTACCACTGCTCAGTGCGGGTTTCGTAGCTCGGAGTGTGGGCTTGCTGTGTAATTGGAAGCATAACCGGAGGGTGCTGGCCACGTCCAGCAATTAAACTTTTTGTCTTTCCTCCATGCTGAAGTCAATTTGCTTCAAGCATCCGTGGCATTTCCAACTGCCTCGGTCAGGGACACTCAAAGGTCAGCAGGGAGACCTCGCAAAACGACTTGCTTCTCTACATGTATAAAGCCCAATGTGTGTGTGTGTGTGTGTGTGTGTGTGTGTGTGTGTGTGTGTGTGTGTGTGTGTGTGTATGTGTGTGTGTGTTGTTCGTGTGCATTCCCGTACCACTTAAGCTGTTGGATTCAAACTTGACACACATAATATAGGTGTCACACACACACACACACACACACACACACACAGAGAGAGAGAGAGAGAGAGAGAACTGAACTGAACTGAACAAGTTTAATGTTTAGGCTACCAGCCCGTTACATTGGAAGAACGCGAACGAAAACACTTAATGTACAAGCGGCTCATCAAAACTGGCAGCCAGTTTCGGCTCACGGAACACGCACGGGAGAGTTAACACAGTTAATTGAAAAGTTCAAGTTTTGCGTGCTGCCCGTGAAGGTTGCTGACGTGTCGGTGGCGTTCTACTTCTTTCGGTCTTGTTTACATCAGCATTCTTGCCACGGTGGTGAACAGCTGATCTTCTACGAACTGCAGGTCGGGTGTTGTCAGGGGCTTTTGTTGGTGATGCCAGGCAGGTCCTCTTGTAGGCTGTCTCCGGATCATACAGGCCTTCGGCAGAAGTGGACGGGAGGGACGGAGCGGGATCAGTGACGTTCCTTGATGCACAATCCTCAGCTATTCCACCCCTGACTGCGCTCATGTGCTCTTGCAAGTCACGAAACATGTTCTCGGTCATCTCCTTCATCAATTCGTGGAGATCTTCAACAGTTGCTTCTCTTCTAGAGGATGCAATCGTGATGCTCTGAGGATGATCTTGGGTTAACGGTGGAACTGAGGCAGGCAGATCCTGGATGGAGACCGAGGCTGCTGTTTCCTTTCGGTCATCAGCGCAGTTCGAGGGGTCAGAGGTCATGGGTGCCGCGGTGACGTAGTCGGCTAGTACATCGGAGCGAGAATTTTGTGCATCACCATGGGCAGAAACAATAGATTTCGCAATGTCAACTTTGGGTGCCTCGGTTCTCAAAAATGCATTGAACTGTCTCTGCTCACCCCTCTGTCGACATTCAGCTCGCTGTTGGTCCCGTCGTCTCTGGGCAGGTGTCTTCTTTTTCCAGTAGCCACGCTTGTCACTCGTGAGCAATGGCTGACCGTGGCGCTGCTTGAACCGCAACACCACCACGACACTTCCAGCTTCACCATCAACTTTCCACGACGAAAGTTCCTCTGTCGCCAGCAGGGATGCAAGTAGTATTTCCAAAGCAGCTGGTAGTCCAGCGACGGGCATTGTGTTCACTTCTGTTCTACAGTAGAGCAAGCAGGCCGGAGCCGAAGCAGAACACGTCCTACTGGCGTGGGCGCAAGCCGCCGAGAGAGAGAGAGAGGAGAGAGAGAGAGAGAGAGAGAGAGAGAGAAGAGAGAGAGAGCAGAGGAGAGAGAGAGAGAGAGAGAGAGAGAGGCAGGCATGTAGACAGACTCACAAACACACAGACACAGAGAGAGAGAGAGAGAGAGAGACAGACAGACAGACAGACAGACAGACAGACAGACAGACAGACAGACACAGACACATACAGAGACATACACAGACAGACGCAGACAGACAGACAGACAGACAGACAGAGAGACACAGAGAGACACAGAGAGAGAGAGAGAGAGAGAGAGAGAGAGAGAGAGAGAGAGAGAGAGAGAGATCCGGCTCATCATAAAGCTGTAGTATTCTTTTTTAATGGTAACATTTCAACTCTGTACTCATCTTGTGACTCATTAGCGTACAAATTATCTTCATTATTTCCGCGAATGTATTTTCATCCGCTTATCGGCTTTGCAGATGCAAGTAGAGTTTGAAAGCATCAGTCAGACAAACAGACTGACTGACAGGCGGACGAAATGAAGAACGGACAAATAGGCATGTTTGCATACCTGCAGGAGGAAGGCAGACAGAGAGAGAAAGAGGCAAAGGGATAGACAAGGAGACAGAAAAACACAAACGTACGCATACATGCTCTCGCACATGCGTAAACACACGCGCACACCAGCGCGCGCGTACACACACACACACACACACACTAACACACAGATACACACACATACACGCACACACACACACACACACACGCGCGCGCGCGCGCGCGCGCGCGCACATACACACACAGAGAGAGCAGATAAACACAGACTGCTGGGACGTGCGAGATGGCAAGAAAGTGACGTCTGCGCAATTAATTCTTCCAACATGTCAAGTATTATTTACAGTCGAGAAGAGATCAATGAAGTAAAGAATATAGGAGAGAGGGATGGTAAAATGAAGGGATACATTTGTGGATGGAGAGTAGGCGTTTGGGGGTGCTAGGGGCGGGAAAATGGTTTTTTGAACGGGGTGGGAGTGGAGGGCTGAGGGTGGGGAATGGGGGATAGTGGGAATGTTTACAGGGAGTGACGGCGAAACTGAGTCCACATCGTTTGCACCAGATATGCCGTACAATGCGCTGACTGTGCCATGGGAAAGGCTTCTGCGCGCAAAGTCACCGCCAGTAGGCCTGGAAAGTTCGATGGCAATACGTGCTTATGGACGTTGGATGCAGACCTTCATTGCTTGACTAAATGACGCCAGGTGGAAGCCTTCGCATAAGTGATAAATTCTTGCCACAAAAGTCTGATTGACTAATGATTCTGACTGAGATTCAGAAACGTACTTTACAAAGTATATTCGTTTCTAAGGTCATTTGTCAAAAGATATGCGCTCTTTCTCGTAAATCTGTGTTAATAACTGTCTTATGACATAGAAGAAGGAGGAGGAGTATGACGAGGAGGAGTATGACGAGGAGGAGTATGAGGAGGAGGAGTATGAGGAGGAGGAGTTTGAGGAGGAGGAGAAGACAAGGAGGAGGAGGAGGAGGTGGAGCAGGAGGAGGAGAAGGAGGAGGAGGTGGAGCAGGAGGAGGAGAAGGAGGAGGAGGAAGAGGAGGAGGAAGAGGAGGAGGAAGAGAAGGAGGAGGAGCAGGAGGAGCAGGAGCAGGAGCAAGAGGAGGAGCAGGAGGAGGAGGAGGAGGAGGAGGAGGAGGAGGAGGAGGAGGAGGAGGAGGAGGAAGGAGAGGAGGACGAGGAGGACGAGGAGGAGGAGGACGAGGAGGACGACGACGAGGAGGACGAGGACGAGGACGAGGACGAAGAGGAGGAGGACGAGAAGGAGGACGAGACCGAGGAGGAAAAGAAGCAGGAGGAGGAGAAGGAAGAGGAGGAGGAGGAGGAGAAGAAGGAGGAAGAGAAGGAGGAGTAGAAGGAGGAGGAGGAGGAGGAGGAGGAGGAGGAGGAGGAGGAGGAGGAGGAGGAGGAGGAGGAGGACGTGGAAGAGGAGGAGTAGGAGGAGGAGGAGCAGGGAGAGAGGGAAGGGGAGGGGAAGGGGGAGGGGGAGGAGAAGAAGGGAGAGGAGGAGGAGGAGTAGGAGGAGGAGGAGGAGGAGGAAGGAGGAGGAGGAGGAGGAGGAGGAAGAAGGAGGAAGAGGAGGAGAAGGAGGAGGAGAGAGGAGGAGGAGGAAGGAGGAGGAGGAGGAGGAGGAGGAGGAGGAGAGGAGGAGGAGGAGGAGGAGGAGGAGGAGGAGGAAGGAGGAGGAGGAGGAGGAGGAGGAGGAAGAGGAGGAGGAGGAGGAGAAGGAGAGGAGAGGAGGAGGAGGAGAGG
>JAWQFJ010034213.1:0-5000 GCA_034096865.1 Theodoxus fluviatilis | reverse complement strand
ACTTTAAAGGGGCAGCCTATGCAGAAAGCACGCTGATTTTAAGTTATTCAAATCGATTTCGTCACTCAAAGACGATTGATTACAGCTCTTTTAAAGGACACCGTTACTTTGATCTAATCTGGTGTCGCTCCTTGATCGCGAAGGCATTTTGTCAATTGTGTGATGTGATTGAGAGCACCAACTCACCCTTCTAATGGCTTATTGGCTTATTGATCTGCGCCGTTGTCCCATGAGAAGCTAGTCTGGATGTAACCTCCACTTAAAAGCTTTTCACGCATGCCCGCATGAATGCGAACTTTTGAGCCAAAGTGTCTTTTGCTCATCTCCACCAGGAGCTGCCTCTGCTCTGGGTTTTTTCCTCCACTTTTTCTTCACGTAAATATATAAAGTACCAAATTTGTCAAAGGCAAAATAAAGTGAATTAATATGTGCATGCAACAGAGGAAAACAGATGGAAGTTGGGGAGGGGAATGGGTGGGTAGGTGGATTTAGAAGGAGATGTAAGAGGGTGGATAGGAGGAATGCAGACAGCTTGAAATATGAGATGGTTGTTGTTATTGTTATTAGTGTTGTTGTTATTGTTTGAGCCTTCATATCTTACACTTCTATTGGTGTAACATAGGAGTTGTCAAGTCTTGAAATAAAGAACATTTATTTTTTCCAAAATATTTAGGAGACCTAGCTAATTATAAAGATTTAAATTTATAACTGTACAATTCAGTTTTTAAAAGTTTTAAATCGTATATATAAGGTTTGTGTTATTTTTGTTTACAGAAATAGAATATGTCAACGTCAATTAATACATGATAGATTGATTTGTTCTTATAGGTACAATATAGGCATCAAAATAGGGTAAATTTGATATTTCAATTAAGCTGTTAGGAAATGTGTGATTCAATGTCTTTCCTGAGTACCTGTGTGAACGGGCAACTAATGAAAATGTGCTTGTTTCTTTATTTTCCTTGCAGAAGGTGTATGTATCGTCATTTTATTCCAGCAATTTTTATCACGCATCAATGGTCACTATTTGCTGGAGGAATTCATTCTAAAACATGCATTTTGTTCGTTTATTTTTTATTTAGTGAGCACTATTCGCAGAAAAAATTCGTACTGAAAATTGTTTAATCTGGAATCACTGATCTGTTTAGTTTATGAAACCTATTCCATGGGATATTACCATTCAGAAGCTTGTGGAACCATTTTCCGTGACCATCGGGTTTAAGGTTATTCGAAGTTAACGCTTCATAAAAAATAATGTGTTTGCTTCCTTAATAATGACGTCGATATAGCTACACACGTACCTTGTAATCCGATATATGCTTTTGTCGTTGTGGTCGATCCTGCGTCCTGATTGGCTGTCAGACGAATCTTTCACGCTTAGATATTTGATTTTTCATGTAAGTGAAAAAAAACCGCACTGTGTCCGCCATACGTCCTTCAGTTCACAACCAAAACGCTCATTTTGAGAATGACGAAGAAACTGTAACCTAAGAGCAGTAGTAATGTCACAAAGCTAAATGTAGAATGCGTCAATATTCAATTTTAATAGCTAAATTACTTAAATCGACATGTGGTCGAATGAGCGAAATTTAAGCCAAGTTCGGCCATGTGGTTACGTGATGCTACCTGGCTCATCATGTAGCTCAGGGATGCGGATTGGCAAGTGCAAATCCCACCTGTCACTTGCGGCGTATTCGTATGCAACGATCCCCGATTCTTCTTCTTCTTGGATGTCTCTCGGGTGTCGAGGAAGACGACTCGCTATGCCATCATCTGTGGATGCGCATATGGCTCCCAAGTCCAAACTCCGAGGCACACAGGCGGCTGCAGGTGGGGCGAGGAACGCCGGTCTGGACAGGGCGAAGCAGCTCTGTGTCGCCTTGCTCGTGCAGCTTCATGGCCACAACGGCGGCCATCTTCAAAAACTCTTGCAGCTTTTCGGGCGGTGGCACGCCAGAGAGTTCTGTCGGCAGCAGTAGCCTCAAGGTGCCGTGGTTGGAGGTTGGCCCGTTTGATGTTCGCCTTGAGGTTCTCCTTGAATCTTTTCTTTGGACCTCCTTGGTTCCGACCTCCCTGTGCCAACTCGCCATAGAAGAGCTGCCGGGGGATTCTGGACTCCTGCATGCGGATGACATGCCCGGACCATCGAAGCTGGGCATTGATGATCTTGGCTTCGATGCTTGTGGAGCCGGCTCCCCGATTACGAGATCACTTGAATCCCCTTCGGATTTATTCACATGGGGTACTTCGCCCAATTAGAACAGGCTTTCAGGGACTGTTGCATACGAATGGGCCGTAAAAGCTGTGTAATGATATACATGCGTCACTACCCAAGTTGACATCCGAAATACTGAGATGCATGAAAAGCTATGTACTATCTTGTGGCTCTTGGTGGCACAAACTTGGACTATCACTCGACCCACATTTTGTTTTTAAATAGCGTAGCAGTTTAAATGAACTATGAAGTATTATACATTCCACTTTAATAAAATAATACCATGATATATGTCGATGTGGGCCAGTGATTCTAAAAACAAGCATTCAAACCAAAGAAATGACTGACTGATAATGGTTCAGGCGCAAACTCTCTCTCTCTTTCTCTCTCTCTCTCTCTCTCTCTCTCTCTATATATATATATATATATATATATAGAGAGAGAGAGAGAGAGAGAGAGAGAGAGAAAGAGAGAGAGAGTTTGCGCCTGAACCATTATCAGTCAGTCATTTCTTTGGTTTGAATGCTTGTTTTTAGAATCACTGGCCCACATCGACATATATCATGGTATTATTTTATTAAAGTGGAATGTATAATACTTCATAGTTCATTTAAACTGCTACGCTATTTAAAAACAAAATGTGGGTCGAGTGATAGTCCAAGTTTGTGCCACCAAGAGCCACAAGATAGTACATAGCTTTTCATGCATCTCAGTATTTCGGATGTCAACTTGGGTAGTGACGCATGTATATCATTACACAGCTTTTACGGCCCATTCGTATGCAACAGTCCCTGAAAGCCTGTTCTAATTGGGCGAAGTACCCCATGTGAATAAATCCGAAGGGGATTCAAGTGATCTCGTAATCGGGGAGCCGGCTCCACAAGCATCGAAGCCAAGATCATCAATGCCCAGCTTCGATGGTCCGGGCATGTCATCCGCATGCAGGAGTCCAGAATCCCCCGGCAGCTCTTCTATGGCGAGTTGGCACAGGGAGGTCGGAACCAAGGAGGTCCAAAGAAAAGATTCAAGGAGAACCTCAAGGCGAACATCAAACGGGCCAACCTCCAACCACGGCACCTTGAGGCTACTGCTGCCGACAGAACTCTCTGGCGTGCCACCGCCCGAAAAGCTGCAAGAGTTTTTGAAGATGGCCGCCGTTGTGGCCATGAAGCTGCACGAGCAAGGCGACACAGAGCTGCTTCGCCCTGTCCAGACCGGCGTTCCTCGCCCCACCTGCAGCCGCCTGTGTGCCTCGGAGTTTGGACTTGGGAGCCATATGCGCATCCACAGATGATGGCATAGCGAGTCGTCTTCCTCGACACCCGAGAGACATCCAAGAAGAAGAAGAATCGGGGATCGTTGCATACGAATACGCCGCAAGTGACAGGTGGGATTTGCACTTGCCAATCCGCATCCCTGAGCTACATGATGAGCCAGGTAGCATCACGTAACCACATGGCCGAACTTGGCTTAAATTTCGCTCATTCGACCACATGTCGATTTAAGTAATTTAGCTATTAAAATTGAATATTGACGCATTCTACATTTAGCTTTGTGACATTACTACTGCTCTTAGGTTACAGTTTCTTCGTCATTCTCAAAATGAGCGTTTTGGTTGTGAACTGAAGGACGTATGGCGGACACAGTGCGGTTTTTTTTCACTTACATGAAAAATCAAATATCTAAGCGTGAAAGATTCGTCTGACAGCCAATCAGGACGCAGGATCGACCACAACGACAAAAGCATATATCGGATTACAAGGTACGTGTGTAGCTATATCGACGTCATTATTAAGGAAGCAAACACATTATTTTTTATGAAGCGTTAACTTCGAATAACCTTAAACCCGATGGTCACGGAAAATGGTTCCACAAGCTTCTGAATGGTAATATCCCATGGAATAGGTTTCATAAACTAAACAGATCAGTGATTCCAGATTAAACAATTTTCAGTACGAATTTTTTCTGCGAATAGTGCTCACTAAATAAAAAATAAACGAACAAAATGCATGTTTTAGAATGAATTCCTCCAGCAAATAGTGACCATTGATGCGTGATAAAAATTGCTGGAATAAAATGACGATACATACACCTTCTGCAAGGAAAATAAAGAAACAAGCACATTTTCATTAGTTGCCCGTTCACACAGGTACTCAGGAAAGACATTGAATCACACATTTCCTAACAGCTTAATTGAAATATCAAATTTACCCTATTTTGATGCCTATATTGTACCTATAAGAACAAATCAATCTATCATGTATTAATTGACGTTGACATATTCTATTTCTGTAAACAAAAATAACACAAACCTTATATATACGATTTAAAACTTTTAAAAACTGAATTGTACAGTTATAAATTTAAATCTTTATAATTAGCTAGGTCTCCTAAATATTTTGGAAAAAATAAATGTTCTTTATTTCAAGACTTGACAACTCCTATGTTACACCAATAGAAGTGTAAGATATGAAGGCTCAAACAATAACAACAACACTAATAACAATAACAACAACCATCTCATATTTCAAGCTGTCTGCATTCCTCCTATCCACCCTCTTACATCTCCTTCTAAATCCACCTACCCACCCATTCCCCTCCCCAACTTCCATCTGTTTTCCTCTGTTGCATGCACATATTAATTCACTTTATTTTGCCTTTGACAAATTTGGTACTTTATATATTTACGTGAAGAAAAAGTGGAGGAAAAAACCCAGAGCAGAGGCAGCTCCTGGTGGAGATGAGCAAAAGACACTTTGGCTCAAAAGTTCGCATTCATGCGGGC
>JAWQFJ010034205.1:37500-62130 GCA_034096865.1 Theodoxus fluviatilis | reverse complement strand
AAGTGAATACAGTAGTAATTGGATTGGATTGGAATGGATTGATGGTGTTTTATTGCCTATCAGCCTTTGTAGGCTATAGAAGGCCATTAAGCATGAAAATCAGTAACAGTTTAGAGCAAACTCGTATCAATTCACGGTGTCCCTAGTTATTCGCCTCATACAAATCACGTAGGGAGAAGCGGTGGGTCTATTCTTACCCCGAACCCACAGGGGGAGCAGTAGTGATAGAAGATAGAGGCACTGTTGATATGTGCTTAGTGTGATGAGAATGCTATACTCATGGCAACATGGAAAGATTTAGGAATTCACATTTTAAATAAAATTACTGTTGTTTGTTTGTTACTTACTACTTAGTTTTGCAAAGAGATGAATCTGTTCTCTAGTGGGAAACTTCTGTAGAAAATTGTTTGTAGACTGTTCTGTATGAGGATATCAAGTTGATTTTACTGCCTGGTATTTCATGGGTGTTCCTATTTTCCTTCAATACTTCATGCTATTTGTGATTTTCCTTTTTAATCAGCATGGCTGACAAAGTGACATTGATTATTTGTTGAGTTCCTTTTGTATTTTGACCATAAGTTACTAACTGAAAGCAGTGCTATTGACTCAGTGTGTGTGTCTTTGAAGGAATGTTTGCACAATTCAGGGCTTTATTGTTACTTTCATAAAATATTATAGTCATCCAAAATCATCCAAGCCCCCATTTAATGCTGTTTGAGTCATCTATAATCATCGAAGTCCCCCTTTAAATGTTGTTTGAGAGCAGTTCATCCATAACCACTAATGATCTCTGCTGTGTTATCAGGGTCACACCGTCAAGGGACGGATGTGGTGGGAGGTGCAATGAACTCACCAAGTACCACCCGAAGGTCTCCTAGAAAATTAAGACCAGGTGAGAGGAGTTGGTGCAAGCACTCTGGTGTTGTTGTTGGTGTTGTGGCAGTGTTGCTGTTGTTGCAATGTTGCTTTTATTGCGGTGTTGCTGTCGTTGCAGTGTTCTTGTCATTGCAGTGTTCTTGTTGTTGTAGTGTTTCTTGTTGTTGCAGTGTTGCTGTTGTTGCAGGTTCTTGTTGTATTAGTGTTGCTGTTGTTGCAGTGTTGCTGTTGTTGCAGTATTCTTGTCGTTGCAGTATTCATATCGTTGCACTGTTCTTGTTGTGTTAGTGTTGCTGTTGTTGCAGTGTTCTTGTCGTTGCAGTGTTCATATAGTTGCACTGTTGTTGTTGTGTTAGTGTTGCTGTTGTTGCAGTGTTCTTGTCGTAGTGTTCTTGTTGCAGTGTTCTTGTTGTGTAGTGTTGCTGTGTGTGTTGCAGTGTTCTTGTTGTTGCAGTGTTGCTGTTGTTGCTGTTGTTACAGTGTTCTTGTTGTAGTGTTGCTGTTGTTGCAGTGTTCTTGTTGCAGTGTTGCTGTTGTTGCAGTGTTCTTGTTGTAGTGTTCCTTGTTGTTGCAGTGTTGCTGTTGTTGCAGTGTTCTTGTTGTAGTGTTTCTTGTTGTTGCAGTGTTGCTGTTGTTGCAGTGTTCTTGTTGTAGTGTTTCTTGTTGTTGCAGTGTTGCTGTTGTTGCAGTGTTCTTGTTGCAGTGTTGCTGTTGTTGCAGTGTTATTGCCGTTGCAGTGTTGCTGTTGTTGCAGTGTTCTTGTTGTTATTGTTGTTGCTCTTATTGTGGTGCTTGTTGTTAGTTAGTCTTGTGTTGGTATTGATAATTGTTGAGATTTCAATTTTTAGCTGGACAGCCAGCCTGCTGTTGATAACACTATCAAACAACACATGAACAAACAAAACAGATTAAATAAATGAAGCAACCAATGAGGTCAGATAGAACCAAACCAAATTAAAAATAAATCTTTATATCAAAATTTTGAATAGAGCTATAAAAAATTTAATAGCTATTTTGCCTGTAAATGAAAAGATGTTCCTTATAATAAATAAACTTGCTACAGGGAAGAGGAGATAACGTTTTGGAATTTTTTGTTTTGGGTAGTTGCTTTTCATACCCCAGTATACATTTGTAATGCATTTGATTTGAACCATGACAACATCAACTAGTCAATCAGGTGGCTCCTCCAGGAAGTGAAACTGTTGTCTCTCAGTACAAGGTCAGAGAAACTACCACACACTGAATCTGCCTCTGTCAGCCTCCTGTCCCCCCTGTTGCAGTGCCCCCCGACTGCCCCATGCCCTTCAAGAGCAACCTGTTCCGTGGCATGGTGTTCCTCATCACACACGTGGTCAAAACTGCCGAGGTGCGTCGCCAGGAGCGGCAGCTGATGGCTGACTCTTCCCTGGAGACAGACGAGAGTGGAGCAGAGGGTGAGTGAGAGGAGAGAGAGAAGGTAGCGGAGATTAGCCTGGAGTCAGAAGTGTTGTAGTGAGTCTCAGATGCTTTGAAATGGGTGACCATTATGCTTCATTATGTACTTATGTTCTTGTTGGAAGTAATCTGCTTTTTCCTCTCACAGTTCTGAAATTATGATGTGTCTACAGTTGTCACAGGCATTTGGCTCCTGTACATATATGGGATTTGTTTTGTTTTGTCTTGTTTATGTGTGTGTCTCCCACGGTATCTCTTTTCCCCCAACTTTGTGCCATGTCTGTTTGATGTGTATATTCTCTTTTCTTGGGGAAAATAAAAAGAGAATTTTTTTTAGTGCTATTTTATATCATGATCCTGACTGTCTTGCAGTTTAAATTGTGCTGACCACTCTGATGCACTGCCTTCATTCCAGTCATCGGAATGTACACCATACTGACCATTGCTCTGACTGCCATAGAGACCCCTGTGCTGACCATTGCTCTGACTGCCATAGAGACTTATTTACTGTACTGTACTGCACTGTACTGTACTGTACTGACCATTGCTCTGACTGCCATAGAGACTTCTGTACTGACCAATGCTCTGACTGCCATAGAGACTTTGTACTGACCAATGCTCTGACTGCCATAGAGACTTCTGTACTGACCAATGCTCTGACTGCCATAGAGACTTCTGTACTGACCAATGCTCTGACTGCCATAGAGAACTGCTCATCAAGAGACTTCTGTACTGACCAATGCTCTGACTGCCATAGAGACTTCTGTACTGACCATTGCTCTGACTGCCATAGAGACTTCTGTACTGTACTGTACTGACCATTACTCTGTCTCCAGGTGAGGAGGCACCACTGCCCATGGACAAGGAAATGGTGAGGCGGCAGCTGGAGGCTGGTGGAGGAGAGGTACTGGACAAGTTTGAACCCATGAAGGTCAGCACTTTTCTGTCTGCCTTGCTTGCTTTCTTTTTTTAATAACCCATGTGGGTGTGGTCATCCTTTCATCTGTCCATCTGCTGTGTGTCTGCCTGCTTGCCTGTCCATCTGCTGTGTGTCTGCCTGCTTGCCTGTCTGTGAGTCTGTCCATCTGCTGTGTGTCTGCCTCCTTGCCTGTCCATCTGCTGTGTGTCTGCCAGCTTGCCTGTCTATTTGTCTGTCTATGAGTCTGTCCATCTCCTGTGTGTCTGCCTGCTTGTCTGTCTATGAGTCTGTCTGTCTGCTGTGTGTCTGCCAGTTTGCCTGTCTATTTGTCTGTCTATGAGTTTGTCCATCTGCTGTGTGTATGCCTGCTTGCCTGTCTGTCTGCTGTGTGTCTGCCTGCTTGCCCGTCTATGAGTCTTTCTGTGTGATTTGTGTCTGTGTATCTGTGTGCCTGTATTCATATCTGTGTGTCTATGAGTCTGTCCATCTGCTGTGTGTCTGCCTGCTTGCCTGTCTATTTGTCTGTCTATGAGTCTGCAGACCTGCCAAGTGCTACGCTTTAGGCGTAGCATGCTACGCTTTCGACATGCTTGCTACGCTGCTACGCTTGTCCATAAAAACTACGGTTTTCCCGAGTGCTTGAACTTTTGACTGTGAAGGAGAATCCCCCCCCCCCCGCTTTCACGCCGCCGGTGCAGCTTATCGCGCCGCCTTCACAGCCTTATCTCTTCCTTCCTCCCCCCCCCCCCTCCCCCCCATCCCCCAACCTCTGCTACGCCTATTCCTTCAATGCTACTCCAAATAGCTCTGGATGCTACTCTTTGGCATGATGGTGGGTTGGCAGGTCTGAGTCTGTCCATCTCCTGTGTGTCTGTGTGTCTGTCTGTCTGTCTGTGTGTCTCTGTATCTGTCATTTGGTCTGTCTGTCTGTCTGTCTGTCTGTCTGTCTGTCTGTCTGCCTGCCTGCCTGCCTGCCTGTCTGTCTGTCTGTCTGTCTGTCTGTCTGTCTGTCTGTCTGTCTGTCATTTGGTCCATCTGTGTGTTGGTGTGTCTGTCTGCCTGCCAGCCAGCATGCATGAATTCATGCATGCATGCTTGCATGTGTGTGTTTGTGTGTTTGTTAGTTTTTCTGTATCTTCTTTTTCTTTAATTATCTACACTCATCACTCACACCATATAGCCTGCCATCTTTCTTTTGTCATGCTTTTTCTGTCATGGTTAGTCATCTTCTCAGACTGAATAGAAGTGTATCATACAGGCATGTATGTATGGTTATAAGATTTAATGACCAAATGTTGCTTTAAAATGTCTACCAAGAAAAAGAAGTATTGATTGGGTTATTGGGGTTTTTGCTATGGAACTGACTTTTGAGACTAATGGTTTCTGTTTTTGCATGGGTAATAAAGTTTGCAACCAGAACACAAATACTTGGCATCTTATAAGTTATTTTATGTTTATGGCATTTCATTAAAAGGCGTGTGTGTGTGTGTGTGTGTGTGTGTGTGTGTGTGTGTGTGTGTGTGTGTTTGTGTGTGTGTGTGTGTGCATGGGCATTTTTAAGACTGTGTTTTTAAGAGTGCATTTTAAGAGTGTGAGTTTGTGTTTGTGTGTGTGTGTTTCTGTATGCATGTGTGAAAGTGTGGTGTGAGCATGTGTGAGGGTTTGTGTGTGTGTGTGTGTGGTGATGTGGTCACCAGGACAGGAAGATATATTTTTCTGTGTTGTGACAGTTGGAGGCAGCCTACAGCAGCTACCTCATTTCTGACACCTACCACCGCACCATGAAGTACATGCAGTGCCTGGCTGCTGGAGTTCCTTGCCTCTCCTTCCTCTGGGTCAACGAGTGCTGCCGCCTGGTGGGTCACGGGATGTAGCTTGGCTGTAGCTGACATTGTTGTTGTCATTGTGCTCCATGTCATCACTACTTTTCTTGATATTCTTGATGTCATCTTTCAGTTCAATTGTTGTTGTTGTTGTTGTTGTTGTCACCACCAGTATTATTTTAGTCGTTAACACACCTTCAGTCCTGCTTGTGCACTCTCTGGTTCTGCTGGTCCTCCACCTCTTTTACCGCTTCTTGCTCATCTTCACCGTGTAAAATATGACAGGGAAAGACTAATTCATCTCACTAGTAAACTGTTTTTAAAGGTCTGCAGTCCACTTATATGCCACATGGTGATTATCTGGAGGGAAAAAAAGAAGGAGGAAGTGAAGTAGCCTTGGCTCTAGTTTTGCGTTGAAAAACACTCCCAATTTGAATCTTGGTCAGTATGTGCCATGGACAGAATGGTGGCTGTTCCTGTCAATATACATCCACAATGCTTTGCCACTAAATGAATGAGCTGTCGAACATCCCCAAGCACAGTTCATATACATGAACTCTTCCATCAACCTAGGCAGTCACTGCTGCTCTGTGAGCCCCCCAGGGGTTGGGGTCTGCATCTCCCTACGCAATTCCTAAGAGGCGAATAAGTAGAGACATCATGACTTTATTTGCACTTACTCTTAACCATTCTTGCGATTTTCATGCTCAATGGCCTTACATAGCCTAAACAGGCTGATAGGCCATAAAACTCCATCTAACATCTAACAACTGCTCAGCAAGCATGCTTGCCCATTGTCTCTGTTTGTGCTGTAGATTTTGTTCTGATTAGTTTTGTATTGTTCCTCTGTCCTGAGTTGTGTGTAAGCCAAATATCTCATGAACTTGTTATGCCAATGAGTGGTCTGACGTTGTCATTTGTCGTGCTGTGTATGGAGTGGGTGGCTGTGTATGGAGTGGGTGGCTGTGTATGGAGTGGGTGACTGTGTATGGAGTGGGTGGCTGTGTATGGAGTGGGTGGCTGTGTATGGAGTGGGTGGCTGTATATGGAGTGGGTGCCTGTGTGTGGAGTGGGTGGCTGTGTATGGAGTGGGTGGCTGTGTATGGAGTGGGTGGCTGTATATGGAGTAGGTGGCTGTGTATGGAGTGGGTGGCTGTGTATGGAGTGGGTGGCTGTGTATGGAGTGGGTGACTGTGTATGGAGTGGGTGGCTGTGTATGGAGTGGGTGGCTGTGTATGGAGTGGGTGGCTGTGTATGGAGTGGGTGGCTGTGTATGGAGTGGGTGGCTGTGTATGGAGTGGGTGGCTGTGTATGGAGTGGGTGGCTGTGTATGGAGTGGGTGGCTGTGTATGGAGTGGGTGGCTGTGTATGGAGTGGGTGGCTGTTTATGGAGTGGGTGGCAGTGTATGGAGTGGGTGGCTGTGTATGGAGTGATTGGCTGTGTATGGAGTGGGTGGCTGTGTATGGAGTGGGTGGCTGTGTATGGAGTGGGTGGCTGTGTATGGAGTGGGTGGCTGTGTATGGAGTGGGTGGCTGTGTATGGAGTGGGTGGCTGAAGTCTCCAGGACCAGGGCCCTACAGTCAGGACTGCTGCTGTTGCAGGGCAAGATCCTGGACCTCAAGGCCTACATTCTGCCTGCTGGCATCAGCCTGGAGAAGAGGAAACTCATAGAATGGTGTGTAGAACGTTCATCTGACCTGCCTAAGTCAGTGTTGTTTTCTTTAATCTCCTAGCTAATCTCTTTGTCTTTTTGAAAATGTGATTGTCTTTTAGAGACATATTTGAATCAAAAGGAAAGTTTGCATCATTATTGCAGTTTCTTGTATAGGACTCACTCACTCACTCACTCACTCACTCACTCACTCACTCACTCACTCACTCACTCACTCACTCACTCACTCACTCACTCACTCACTCACTCACTCACTCACTCACTCACTCACTCACTCACTCACTCACTCACTCACTCACTCACTCACTCACTCACTCACTCACTCACTCACTCACCCCCCTCCCCCTCCCTCCCTCTCTCACTCACTAACGTTGTTATTAATGTCTGCTCAGAAAAAAATAATACAACATCCCTGATCGTTCAAACATGGAGAAAATTTTGAGAAAAATGATAAAACACTTTTGATGATATACATTATCAGATTTAAATACTCTCAGAGATCACAAGTGGATGTGTAATGGAATGTTATCAACCAAAGTCAAAATTTTCTTATGCAATGCATGACTAATGAACACACTAAGACATGATTGGACATTTCCAACTAACACAAAATGGTTGTGTTTTTCCCTCTGTTGGTTCTTTTATTAGTTTGTTAATTGGAAAAATAACTCAAAAAGTTCTAAACAGATTCTGGTGAAATCTGGTTCAAGGTCAGGGTTCATCCAAGGAACAAATCATTACATTTGGGAGGTTATCTATTACCTCGCTTTGGAACTGGATTCATAAACAGAAATGTTATCCCTCCAGGTTTACTGGAGGTCCTACAGACTTTATCTGTGTGTGTGTGTGTGTGTGTGTGTGTGTGTGTGTGTGTGTGTGTCTGTCCCGACTTGACGGCCTATATCTCAAAAACTACTGGACGGATTTCCTTGAGATTTTGCACACTGACTGGAAGTTAGATCCGATTGAATATTATCAAATTTTCAGAATCGAGGTTTGAAAAGAAAGTGACTTTTTTTACATTTTGGTGTTGCAATGAAAACGATACAACAGACTCCATTTGCAAAATTTGTGACGTGATCATTTGACGTCGAATAACGTGACGTCATTTGCGAGGAGATTTTTGAGAAGGGTGAATTTGGAGAACATTGGTGAAGGAGAAAGAAATATTTTTTACGATGCGGGTCGTTTGTATCTTGGACGTTTTGTACCTAGTCGTTTCGTACCCTAACCGGTTAGAGTTAGGGTTAGGGTTAGAGTTAGTGTTAGAGTAGAAAAGGTATGAATCGACTAAATGAGGTGCACAACGACTAGGGTACGAAACGTCCTGTATTCGATTTTTTATCCCTCCAGGTTTACTGAAGGCCCTCGCAGCTGTATTGGGGGGTTTTTAATGCCAAAACCTGGAGGTTCAGCGCCAGCGGTTTTTATTGCACATCACGAAGTTGACGCCAAAGTATTAATTCAGCTGGCATATGCATTCTACACTCAGAAACCACTAGCAGGCACTAAAATGAACTAAACTTTGTAGCGTCAGGCCTGGCTAGCAGAACATGCTGCCTGAATTATACAGGCCATGGAAGATAAATGGCTTCTTGGCAGAGGTTTAGCGCAATTGGGTAACTGATTCTATGCAGAAGATGTTCTCCTTAGACTGTAAGTGCAGACAGATCCAAGTAGAATAGAAAACATCAGACCCCACTTCAGATCTGGTCTTGCTTTGGAAAAGGACAATTCTTATGTCTTTGAGGGCTTCATTTCACCAACAGAAAACACATCTGCTCCTTACTGTAGTTTGAAGAGCCCTTGAAGCAGCCACAAGCCAGCAACTGACTGGCAGCACTCCCCAGGGAGTGGAGATGGCCAGCACATCCTGTCTGTCTGGCCATGTTTGTAGAGGATGGCCCGGGTAGTCCAGGGACCAGAGAGTGAGTGTAAAGCAGTATGAGAAAAGGGGGGCTTCATGCGACCAATAACTTGACTGTTCCAGGTCTCCAAGGGGCTTCCCCATGAAAGGGCTGGGAGTGATGGTCAGCTCTGGTCAGCAGTCCTTTGTAGAAAGCTGGACCAGAGTCCTGACCATCGCCAAGTGCCGCATCTGCACACGTTTTCCTGCCTCTAAAGGTAATTGTGTCATTTAGGTGTCATTCTTTCTTTTTTTCCTGAAGAGATCAAGTGTTGCTATGTCTGTAGAAGTTAGATTCAGTTGGTTGCATGGATAAGAGTAGTCTCACATTTTGTATGCCCAGCCTAGTATTCATCTTGTCAGCTTTCTTTACATCTGTGTGAGTGAAAAGCTGGAAGATTTTGGAAGAATACTTTGTAAGCCATGTGCTTTCCATATGTGTCTGATGTATTTGAATATGAATATTGCTGTTGAAGGTACCCAGTGATCATTTTAACACTTCTCAGGAACAATGGCTACTTTGAAGAGCATGAGATCACTTAAATGGCTTTATGATAAGTAACACTGTTGGTGCACATTATACATAACATGTACAGTAGCCTCCAGGTTTTTGAAGTGAAACAATGATCTGTCTGTCTGTGGAATTATCTCACATATCTTTGAAGTTACTGCTTTGTATCACTTCATTTCTGGTGCCTCAGGAGCTGTGATTGCTGTTGTCACCTCATATATTCTCTCACTATTACAGAGTCGGGAGACCTGTGTGTGGTGGTGACTGACCCTTCCTGTCCAGGAGGTGTGATCAAGCGTGCCAAGCAGCTCCGCATCCCCCTGGTGTCCTCAGAGTGGGTGGTCCAGTGTCTGGTCAATGGCATCCAGATGGCCTACACTGGCCACAAGCGTTATGCGTATGATGCCCAGTAGTAGCTGGACAGATGAACAGCCAGATTCTTGAATGACCTGAATTGGATACAACGGCTATGCCTATAGTAGCAAACTGGAAGGGGAATTGGTTGATTGTTGTACATCCTCATATGGACACAAGCTCAGTGTCTGCGATGCCTAGCAGTGGCAAACTCTCAAGGGAACATGCAGATTCTGGATGTTCTAAATTGGATGCAAGCACTATGCCAATGATGCAGAGTTATAGCATACTGACAGGGGAGCATGAAGCCTCTTGCTTGTCCTCATGTGGATACAGACATTATGCCTTTGATGGTAAACAGTAGCAGACTGATACTGGAAGATACAGATTCTTGCACGTCTTCATGTGGATACATATGCTCTAGCACGCTGGAAAGAGAACAAGTGGATTCTAAAATGCCCAAACCAGACACACGGACTCTGCATATGGTGTGCAGCAACAATGACTTAAAGAGGATATGGACTTTTGCGTGCTCTCTTGCAGGTACAGATATCATAGCTGTAAAACTCTGCGGGAGCACATCTGAAGAGGACGGTGTGTACGTCTGACAGCAGACACAAGTGCTCTCTACATAAGATTTTCAGTGGTAGCAGACTGTTACTTGACGATGTGGATTTTCTGGCACCCTGAGGTGAATACAAAGGCTGTGTATATGACACCCAGCAGGACCAGACTTAAAGAGGGAGATATGAGATTGTCAATAGTGGATGGTGTCACTTTTTTATGCATGGCATGGATTTCAAGGCACGGATCTGATAGACACAAGAATCAAGTTATGCAACACCTGATTAAGTAATTAAATGAGGGAGGCCCTGAAAGCATGACAACTATGGGTTCCAGCTGATGCGGGGAATGTCCAGCGGCAACAGCCATATGTAGTCCTCGGAATGTTCTCATGTTCAGTGGTTGACATAGACCCTAAATACACACTGCTATGGCTTTAACATGGATTGAATTAAAACCTTGTCTTCCCAGCTAGGTTTGTCCAGAGGCAGAGGTAAAAGTTTGCAGTATTAAAAAGGCTTGGAGATGCTTGCATATACATTATTGCTATTTATGCAGCTGATGACTGACACACACAGAGACCAAATGCAGTGAACCTATTCTCATCCTGCCCATGATGCACTTTAATAAAATTATTAGACTCAACCACAAGAGAGGTGCACACTTGTGTCATCCAAGGAAGACGACGGTGCTACCACAGCATTGCCTGACTGAAAGCTGACAAGTAACCCTGCTGTTGTGAAGTTTGCAGCATTGTCTCTCTGTGATGCCTGACACTGATGGCCCTTGGAACAGTCAAATCACGTTCATAACAATTTAAAGTTTACATGAGCCTAACATTTTTAGCTTCATTGTTCCCCAGCCCATCAAAAGCCAATTTGCAGAATCCTTATGTGGGATTGCAATCCAGTCTGTCTAGATAAGTGAAACTTGCAGCAATCTGTCCTCATGTTGATACAAGTCTGTTTTGTACTTCTGAGTTACTTTGTAACAAAGGGACTTGTTGAATGATTCATGTTGAGATTTGCTTCCCCGTTTGCCATTTTATGTGCCTTAATGTGTGGCTTTCCCCCACCATGTATAGTAAAGCTAACCTGTGAGCTTGACATTTTTGCTGTCATTGGATTGGATACATGGTATTTCCCTGTGAATGATAGTGCTGTCTCAAAATCTTTGTCATACTGCCCTTGAAAATTTCACAGGATGCATGTCATTTGGAGACAGTAATCATCATAGCCAATTAGCCTGAATGACAAGGTATTTCCTGATAGAAAGATTCATCCAGTGAACAAACAAAGTCATGCATGACTTGCTTAGACATTCAAATAAGCTGCTGTAATATCATGTGTGGGACTTTGATATGATTCTGATTTCTTCCCAGTCTTAGTGACGAAACATTTGGTAGCCAGGTGTCAGAGTCAATGGAATCCTTGCTGACATGGATACTTGGCGTCTGTGAATGAGAGTGCATCATTAAGCATGTTCCCATGTGCTTGGTGTGCATTCCATTTCCACCAGGTGCTGAAAAGAGGGTGAGCTGGAGAGGGGATGCAGGGAAAAATGCAGGGCAGTGTGAGAGAATGATAGTGTAATAATATGCATGCTCTTGGTGCTGATCTATCTTGTGATGTAGGCTCTTTACTAAGTCCGATTTACAATAGACCTCTCAGAAGAAAGGCAATGTGTGGGACATTGTTGAATCATGAGGATTAATCAAGATTTTGTGTAAATCCCCTGCTGTTAGTGTAGTGTGCAGAATTTATAAGAGAACCTGTTGTCCATTCTTTTCTTCAAAATGAGATATTTTATTTTATTCATATGTGACATTGTATGAAGAAACAATGACAAAATGAGATATTTCAACCACAACAGTATTTATTCATTCATGTGTATTCCAGAGAAAACTGCATATTCATGAAAGAAATCATTTTTTTTTTACAGTAATGTAAAATTGGGAAAGCCATTATGTAACATAGTGCTCTAATTACTTTTATCACTGCTTGCTGAACTTCTTTTAGCCAACTGTAGCTTTGCTTCTCATGCGTAGACTAGACACATGTAATGAGGCATTGGAAAGGAAGCCGGAACAAAGTTTTATTGCGTCAGTCAGAGTGCCAGCATCTTCTGACTGTGGTGGGGATATCTCACCTGAGGTTTCAGACAGATGGTCAGAGTATAAGGAGCAGTAGATTGACCATTGTATACTGCTGGCAACTGTTTTAGTTGTCCAGAATTCTTTCTATATGTCCAGTCCAGGAATAGACCTCTCAGAAGAAAGGCAATGTGTGGGACATTGTTGAATCATGAGGATTAATCAAGATTTTGTGTAAATCCCCTGCTGTTAGTGTAGTGTGCAGAATTTATAAGAGAACCTGTTGTCCATTCTTTTCTTCAAAATGAGATATTTTATTTTATTCATATGTGACATTGTATGAAGAAACAATGACAAAATGAGATATTTCAACCACAACAGTATTTATTCATTCATGTGTATTCCAGAGAAAACTGCATATTCATGAAAGAAATCATTTTTTTTTTTACAGTAATGTAAAATTGGGAAAGCCATTATGTAACATAGTGCTCTAATTACTTTTATCACTGCTTGCTGAACTTCTTTTAGCCAACTGTAGCTTTGCTTCTCATGCGTAGACTAGACACATGTAATGAGGCATTGGAAAGGAAGCCGGAACAAAGTTTTATTGCGTCAGTCAGAGTGCCAGCATCTTCTGACTGTGGTGGGGATATCTCACCTGAGGTTTCAGACAGATGGTCAGAGTATAAGGAGCAGTAGATTGACCATTGTATACTGCTGGCAACTGTTTTAGTTGTCCAGAATTCTTTCTATATGTCCAGTCCAGGAATAGACCTCTCAGAAGAAAGGCAATGTGTGGGACATTGTTGAATCATGAGGATTAATCAAGATTTTGTGTAAATCCCCTGCTGTTAGTGTAGTGTGCAGAATTTATAAGAGAACCTGTTGTCCATTCTTTTCTTCAAAATGAGATATTTTATTTTATTCATATGTGACATTGTATGAAGAAACAATGACAAAATGAGATATTTCAACCACAACAGTATTTATTCATTCATGTGTATTCCAGAGAAAACTGCATATTCATGAAAGAAATCATTTTTTTTTTTACAGTAATGTAAAATTGGGAAAGCCATTATGTAACATAGTGCTCTAATTACTTTTATCACTGCTTGCTGAACTTCTTTTAGCCAACTGTAGCTTTGCTTCTCATGCGTAGACTAGACACATGTAATGAGGCATTGGAAAGGAAGCCGGAACAAAGTTTTATTGCGTCAGTCAGAGTGCCAGCATCTTCTGACTGTGGTGGGGATATCTCACCTGAGGTTTCAGACAGATGGTCAGAGTATAAGGAGCAGTAGATTGACCATTGTATACTGCTGGCAACTGTTTTAGTTGTCCAGAATTCTTTCTATATGTCCAGTCCAGGAAATGGAAAGTTGATTATATTACCATAAGCCAAAGTCAGTAAAATGAATATTCACTTTTAGTTTGATAACATTTGTAAACTACAAAATTACACATATCTGTGTATGTTTTACATACACAGTTAGTCTTGCTTCCATAATAAGGAGGATATACTGTTAAAAAAAAATGTAGATGTATGTAATGGGAAAGTATATATACAAAAAAAGAAAACATGATTTAGTTCTCTTAGAGACCACCTACCAGATGACAGCGCCCAGTGGTAGCTACACCTTGGCCTTCTCTAGTAGTTTAGTCAGAGTGGCAGCTTCCATGGGAGGGTACTAGGGGGCAATGAGATTACCATCTGGTTGTTGGGGACCAGACTAATACAAATCATCCAGGATGATCTAGCAAGCTTGGAATCTGAGGTAATGACACAGTTAACCCCCGGCCTTCATGTTATAAGTGCAAATCAAATGCAATGCACTTGGGAAGACATTTTGGAACTGTCTAACCCACTCTCTGCATGTGTGACTGTGTGTGTGTGTGTGTGTGTGTGTGTGTGTGTGTGTGTGTGTGTGTGTGTGTGTGTGTGTGAGTGTGTGTGAGGTCAGGGACTGATGTCAGACTGAATTTATGAAAACATGAGAAGAGTGACCAATTGAGTCTGGTAAAGTAGCAAGCTGAGGCAAGCTATTGGAGAATGAACTCCTTCTTGTGTGTGTGTGTGTGTTCCATGTGTAAGAGCTGCAGACCTTTATTATGCAGAGTTCTGTGCTGACCACTGTAGAACTGTGAGGTTATTGTCACCCATCATTCCTGACTTTGCTGCTTCTTCAAAAAGGTGTTTTCATGTCTCTAGTTTCAGCCTGACATCCCATCCCTGTATTCCCATAGCATGTATTGCTGTGATTTCATCTTCTCATGTATTGCTCACGTTGTTGCTTTATCTGGAATGCTGGCCTTGTCAAATGATCTCAGTCTGAAGAGACAAGTGTGAAGAAGATGTTAGATGTGTAATGCTCATGTATGGGTTTCCCTTGCTAATGTGTTGCAAATGGTGTTGTGTGCAATGGATTTTAAAACATAGTAATACTTTTTGATGAAAATCTTACTTGTAATGCAGTGATTAAAAAGGGTGTAGAAAACCAATTTCAATTAAATTTTGAACAGAGATTTCTGGATAGAGACAAATGTTATATTGTAAGACTAAAACACAGCTGTACACTAAGGGATGAGTTAGATGCAAGTATGTCATGAAATGAAAGTGAAATTTAAGTAATGCAGTGTTTACATGTGCAAGTTCTAAAGATTTGCCATTGCTTGATCACAGTAGATTTGCATCAGATCACAGTGTTAACCTTATGATGGATATGGGTGATAAGTCGAGTGATTGTGTGTGAAAAATAGGAGAGATTTTATTATATGCATGCTGGATTAGTTGTATACATTGTCAGAGGTGTGGGCTTGACCTAATTTGGCAAACTATGCATGTGTATGTATCTGAGGTGTTTACTGCTTCATTCCATTTTTAGGGAAATCTTTGATGGACATTTTCATGAAAAGTCTATTCTTTTTGTACATTCTGCTATGAATGTATGAACAGGCTATTTACAATGCTCATGGTTTTAAAACAATAAAAAGAAGAGTATGTTATGAACCCCTTAGTAAAAATCTAAGATTCCTCAGTTTAATTTTATCAAAATTGTTCGTAATTAGTCTTGTCTCATTTTTGGAAGGGGATGGGGAGATGTGGATTTCAAGAAAAGGTGTGGAATGTGTTGAGGAAACCTTTGGGATGAATTTAGGAAAGAATTGATTGTTTTTATTATTGTATACATATTCTGAAATTATAGTTCCTAACAGTGCTTCTTGTGGAATATTCATTAAATTTTAAAGAAGCTTGCATATAATGATATATACATTTATTTCGTTGATTTTCTTTTTATATGAGGTGTTATGCTTTTATAATATGCTGTGAATGTTTTTTCCCCAAAGCATAAACATTTGTCATGTGTGTACTAATACAATAAAGCAAGACTTATAAGAAGTAGCTTTGTCTCCTTAGAATCACTTGTAAGGGCAGTTGTGCAGTGTGAAATGTTACCAAATATTGGGGGTACATGACAGTCATGAAGAGCTCAGGGGAGGCATAGTTTTGTGTGTGTTAGGGAATCAGAAAGGAAGGGAGGGGGGGCATTCAGGAAAATTAAAGACATATGAGCTTATTACATAAATATATTAACAGTTTGAATGTCCTTTCAAACTCTTTAAGTGTGGATGAGAGTCATCTGACTCTCAGTGAAGGAATAAGGAGTGGGCAATATCCAACTTCTGCATGCACACTCTATGCTGAAAAATGTGAGTCGGAAAGGTGGGTAGGGGGTGGGGGGAAACCCAGAATGAAGTTAACAGTATTTAGCACCACCCTCTGAAACAAGCATATGCTGTTTGAATGCATGGCAATTCCTTCCTTGATCGAATCATCATCATCATCATCATCATCATCATCATCTCCTCCTCCTTTCTCCTCCTTCCACCTCCTCCTTCTTCCACCTCCTCCTCCTCGTCCCCCAGTGAGTCGAGAGTATTAACTGACCCACCGCGTCGCGCTACGCGATTCTCAAGAGGCAGAGAAATAGGGACATTGCGACCTGACTTGCTCTTACTTAAACCAGCTGTTGTGATTGTTGTGACCTCTATGACCTTACATAGTCTTCACAGGCTGATAATCTGTTAAACCTCATCAATTCAATCCAATCCAATTTTTTATCTTCCACTTTCTCTTCCTCCTCCTCCTCCGATCGGTAGTCTTGTAAAAGTGGCGCGGGGATACAGAAAACTGCGAAGCTTGCCTGTGCGATAAAATTCCAATTTTACCGCAGGGAAAAGTAGCGACCAAAGCAAGCAGGATACAAGTTACAACTGCCTGACACACGGGCTCTGACACACAGACACACTCGCTGTATAGCCTGTCCCTCTCGCGATCTCCGCCCAGCACCTTGTGAGTGTATGACGCAGCTGAATCGGTTATCGTGTTTGATGTCTGTGTCTAGAACTGTTGTGTGGACCAGCCTGACGGACTTATATATCAGTGCGGCCATGGTGCGGCAGCTGGTGATGTCACCTTTTTCGAGGGAGTTCGTCCACTCGTCGGTTTTGGAGTTCGGCTAACGGGAACAGTACGTATATCTACTACAGTACTAGGTAAATTATCATCGTGTTTCGCAGCAAGATGATACATCTACAGTTTCTCCCTACATCACGTTCATGCTCGTTGCCTCAAGACAGTGATTCCCACTGTCGCGGGAACTTTTTACGTGTTTGTCGAACATAGGAAGCTGAGGGGTACTGCGACTGCCCTGAACACATTTAATCTGGGAGTTTTAAAGTTTATCGTGACCACCTTCAGCCCCTGAGTGCTACTTGTAACTTAAATATATTAAGGGCTCGATCCCACCATACATGCCTAAAAGTTACAATGAAGACGAACCCGGAAGGAAGAACAGGCCTTAATGGCCTCAAGCATCTTACAAGTACATGCAACTACAAGTACTGTACCTGCTTACCGGCTGAGGTTCCATATGTATTGATCTACTGACAACCCTAGCTCCACCCACTGTTCCCATTCGTTGCGTAGTACGAACCTCTCCGGTAAGCTCGACATCGCAGAGGGACTGAAAAACTGTCGAGCTACATGGAGTGTCGAGTTCAGGAGGTCAAGGAGGTAACGTTTCGTAACGTCCGATGTAATTCACGGATTACCTCCCTTGCAACCACTACCGCTCCAAAGACTGCAGGATCTTTGACCGCTCTGCGTGACCGCTGTGCAACGTCCATAAAGCACGTGTCTGCTCCAGTGTGTGTGTGTGTGTGTGTGTGTGTGTGAGTGTGTGTGTGTGTGTGTGTGTGTGTGTGTGTGTGTGTGTGTGTGTGTGTGTGTGTGAGAGAGAGAGAGAGAGAGAGAGAGAGAGAGAGCGCATGAAACGCACAATGATCGAGAGATAAAAAAAGCAGCTTGGCCTTGTTCTCAATAGCCTGAAATGGCATGACTCAAACACAAAATGAGGTGTCAACATACTGTATATGTTACGAAAAACAGGGGGGGGGGGGGGGGGGGGGGGGGGGAGGTGAGGAGGGGAGGGAGGAGGAGGAGGAGGAGGAGAGGAGAGAGCGGTGTTGTTCAATCCGCAATCCTCCTGTCGGATCCCGGCCGTCCCTTGCGGGACGCTCAGGCTTTCCCAAGCAAGACTACAGTTTCAATGATTTGCTTCGGTATAACCTCTTTACCTGAACCATTCGCCTGTGGTACCATTGAACAGGACTGCGCTTGTCGCTCTGTCATAGAGATGTTCGACGACTTTGATGATCTTGGAGCTGATGTTGTAGCTTCTCATTGTGGCCCACAGCGCAGCATGCCAGACTCTGTCAAATGCTTTCTTAAAGTCTATAAAGACATGGTACAGATCTTGTTGGTGTTGTAGATGTTTCTCACACAGGACTCTCAGATTGAAGATCTGTTCGGTGGTGCTCCTACCTGGTCTGAAACCTGCCTGCTCTTCAGCAATGATTTTCTCTGCCTGAGGTTTTAATCTGTTCAGCAGTACTTTCAGCATGACCTTGCTGGGATGGCTGATGAGGCTGATTGTGCGGTAGTTCTGGCACATTTGCAGGTTTCCTTTCTTGGGCAATGTAATCACTAGGGACTGTGTCCACGGGGTTGGCCAAACTCCCGTCTGCCAGATCTTATTGCAGATCTTTGTGAGTGCATCGATCATTGCGTCGCCTCCTGCCTGGATGAGTTCCCCTGGAATGTTGTCAACCCCAGCTGACTTCCCTTTCTTGAGGGACTTAACCGCTGTCTCCACCTCTTCTCGAAGAATTGAGTAGTTGTCTTCCTCGGTAGTCTGAGGACAGTTCAGTACTTTATGATCTCCTTTGGTGTCATAGTTGTACAGCTCAGAGCAGTACTCAGTCCAGCGTTTCATGATTTCGCGTTCTTCTGTGAGACAAATCCCGCTCTTGTCTTGTATGGTGTTGACCCGCCCTTGTTTGGTCGCTGTAAGGTCTTTGACTATCTGGTATGCTTTCTTGGTGTTATTCTTCTGGAGGTTCTCCTCAACTGCATCACATTGCTGTTTGATCCACTCCTCCTTGGCACTTTTCATGGCCTTCTTGACCCTGTTGTTGGCCTCTCTGTACTTACTTGCTCCATCTGCTGTACCCTTATTTTTCTTCAGTTCCCTTCTCTCATCGCACATGTTCAAAATTTCTGCAGTGACCCATGGTTTCTTTGTTGGGTGGTGTTTTCCTAATAACTGCCCGGCTGTCTCTATCACTGCCTCATTGAAGATGTTGGTCACTGTGTCAAGAAGGGTCCAAACCAGAGATACTGTCCAGAATAGCACAAACAACAGCAGCATTGGCAAAGTTGAAGCCAATATGGCGTGACAGAAATATCACTCTCGCGTCGAAGATCAGGCTCATGCGCACGCTGGCCATCTCCGTATTCTTGTATGCATGCGAGTCCTGGACACTCACATCTGAACTACAGAGACGGATACAAGCAAATGAGATGCTACCGCAAGATTCTGAACATCTCATATAAAGACCATGTCACGAATGAGGAAGTCAGCAACAGGATCAGGAGAGCAATTGGACAGTACGAAGACCTGCTCTCAATCGTGAAAAGCAGAAAGCTGAAGTGGTACGGCCACGTGTCAAGAGGCAGTGGGCTGGCCAAGACCATCCTGCAAGGTACCGTACCAGGTGGGAGAAGGAGAGGCAGGCAGAGAAAGAGGTGGGAAGACAACATCAAAGAGTGGACAGGCTTGACCTTTGCTGACACACAGCGAGCCACCGAGGATAGAGATCGATGGAGGAAGATTGTCCGAAAGTCATCAGTGGTGCTTCAACAACCCATCTCATGGTTAAGAGACTGAACTGAACTGAACTGAACCCCTTTATTCCATACAGGAGCATTCCTGGCCCCAGACGCTAATCAATCTATGACCTTGTCCACTGGGAGTCCCTGGAGAATTAGAGGGCAGAAGTTCGCCAGCTATGTGGGCTCGTCAGATCTTCCGATCAATATCAATTGCTTATGTGGATGCTTGCAGAATCAGATTCTCACCATACAAATACCCTTCAAGCACTGACAACTTATTTTGTGTATATTTACTTGTATCTCTATTTTCGTCATTTTCATCTCCCTTTCAGATGTAAGGTTGCCTCGGACTATTGACGCCCCATTTTCTGCATTGAAAAGGAAAAACTGTCAAATCTTTAAAAAAAATTCAATCGTCAAAACCGTGAGAACGGCGAACGTGTCTCTTCCAATACACCCACGGCAAATTGTTAATGAATATGTTTGGTGACATCATCTGTATGAAAAAATGTGCCCCAGAGTTCCTTTTAATCGCGCATGCGCATACAGATTGCAGTGGGTCTGTATTTTTTGTCATCAACCGTTGCTCTGCGGCTGACAGGTGCGAGATGTCGGACGAGGAGAACGAGTTTCGAGCGTGGCTTCGATCCCACCACGTGACCGATCAAGCAATTGATGCCGTCATTGACGAGGGCATTGTGTCACGGGCTGTGTTCGGGGAGTTTGTGGAGCCCGAGGACATCGAGCGTCTGGCCATCCCTGTGGTGCAGAAGAAAGTCTTAAAGAAACTTCTCGATGGCCTTGCCAAGCAGGATGAAGTTGGAGCTAAAGACACAGGTGAGGGACAGACAGATGCAGAGAAAGAGCAGCTAGAGACAGACAAAGAGACTGGGACGGACATGCAAGCAAATACACATAGAGGTAGATAAAACAAACAAACAAACAAACAAACACACACACACGCACGCACACACAAGCACACACACACACACATACACACACACACAAGCGCACACACACAGACACACACACACACATACACACACACACACACACACGCACACACACACACAGACACACACACACACACACACACACACATACACACACACACACACACACACACGCACGCACACACACACACGCACACACACACACGCACACACACACGCGCGCGCGCGCGCATAGGCGTACAAACACATGCACCCTTGCGACGACAGCTTGATGTAATGATGCTAACTCATGGCACACACACAATCTATATACCGGTATACTAGCCGCTTCGCGGCCAGGCACTTTGCAAAGCGCCAAAGCCACATACAAAGCCAAATTCTTCGGCCGCCATTTTGTTATTCTCATTACGTAACCATAACCAAAAATTTGTTCAAATTTCGGTCAAATCGGAGCACTGAGTTTTCGGCGGCCATCTTGTTTGTGCCCACTTCCGGTTACCATGGCGACACCTTTTTTTAAACCCCACCATGACCTGACCCCGGCCCACATCTAACCCCATACCAAGTTTCAAGTCGATGGGAACTCCTGTGTCTCAGGCGGCTTCGCCGCCTTCGACACAGTCGTCCATTGTTTACTCTGCCGCCATTTTGTTTTTCTCGTGACGTAACCATGGTAACCAAAAATTTGTTCACAGATCTTCATCATTTGACTTTACCAACCCACACACCAAATTTCGGTCAAATCGGAGCACTTTGAGTTTTCGGCGGCCATCTTGTTTGTGCCCACTTCCGGTTACCATGGCAACACCATTTTTTTAACCCACCATGACCTGACCCCGGCCCACATCTAACCCCATACCAAGTTTTAAGTCGATGGGAACTCCTGTGTCTCAGGCGGCTTCGCCGCCTTCGACACAGTCGTCCAATGTTTACTCAGCCGCCATTTTGTTTTTCTCGTGACGTAACCATGGTAACCAAAAATTTGTTCACAGATCTTCATCATTTGACTTTACCTACCCACACACCAAATTTCGGTCAAATCGGAGCACTTTGAGTTTTCGGCGGCCATCTTGTTTGTGCCCACTTCCGGTTACCATGGCAACACCATTTTTTAATCCCACCATGACCTGACCCCGGCCACACCTAACCCCATACCAAGTTTTAAGTTGATGGGAACTCCTGTGTCTCAGGCGGCTTCGCCGCCTTCGACACAGTCGTCCAAATTCTTCAGCCGCCATTTTGTTTTTCTCGTTACGTAACCATGATAACCAAAAAATTTGTTCACAGATCTTCATCATCTGACTTTACCTACCCACACTCCAAATTTCGGTCAAATCGGAGCACTTTGAGTTTTCGGCGGCCATCTTGTTTGTGCCCACTTCCGGTTACCATGGCGACACCATTTTTTTACCCCACCATGACCTGACCCCGGGCCACACCTAACCCCATACCAAGTTTTAAGTCGATGGGAACTCCTGTGTCTCAGGCGGCTTCGCCGCCTTCGACACAGTCGTCCAAATTCTTCAGCCGCCATGTTGTTTTTCTCGTCACGTAACCATGGTAACCAAACAATTTGTTCACAGATCTTCATCATTCGACTGTACCTACCCACACACCAAATTTCGGTCAAATCGGAGCACTTTGAGTTTTCGGCGGCCATCTTGTTTGTGCCCACTTCCGGTTACCATGGCAACTCCATTTTTTTAACCCCACCATGACCTGACCCCGGCCAACACCTAACCCCACACCAAGTTTCACCTACCCACACACCAAATTTCGGTCAAATCGGAGCACTTTGAGTTTTTGGCGGCCATCTTGTTTGTGCCCACTTCCGGTTACCATGGCAACGCCATTTTTTAACCCCACCATGACCTGACCCCGGCCCACATCTAACCCCATACCAAGTTTTAAGTCGATGGGAACTCCTGTGTCTCAGGCGGCTTCGCCGCCTTCGACACAGTCGTCCATTGTTTCTCAGCCGCCATTTTGTTTTTCTCGTGACGTAACCATGGTAACCAAAAAATTTGTTCACAGATCTTCATCATCTGACTTTACCTACCCACACACCAAATTTCGGTCAAATCGGAGCACTTTGAGTTTTCGGCGGCCATCTTGTTTGTGCCCACTTCCGGTTACCATGGCGACACCATTTTTTTTACCCCACCATGACCTGACCCCGGGGCACACCTAACCCCATACCAAGTTTTAAGTCGATGGGAACTCCTGTGTCTCAGGCGGCTTCGCCGCCTTCGACACAGTCGTCCAAATTCTTCAGCCGCCATCTTGTTTTTCTCGTGACGTAACCATGGTAACCAAACAATTTGTTTACAGATCTTCATCATTCGACTGTACGTACCCACACACCAAATTTCGGTCAAATCGGAGCACTTTGAGTTTTCGGCGGCCATCTTGTTTGTGCCCACGTCCGGTTACCATGGCAACTCCATTTTTTTAACCCCACCATGACCTGACCCCCGCCAACGCCTAACCCCACACCAAGTTTCACCTACCCATACACACAATTTCGGTCAAATCGGAGCACTTTGAGTTTTCGGCGGCCATCTTGTTTGTGCCCACTTCCGGTTACCATGGCAACGCCATTTTTTTTTAACCCCACCATGACCTGACCCCGGCCCACATCTAACCCCATACCAAGTTTTAAGTGGATGGGAACTCCTGTGTCTCAGGCGGCTTCGCCGCCTTCGACACAGTCGTCCATGGTTTCCTCAGCCGCCATCTTGTTTTTCTCGTGACGTAACCATGACAACCGAAAACTTTGTTCACAGATCTTCATTATCTGACTTTACCTACCCACACACCAAATTTCGGTCAAATCGGAGCACTTTGAGTTTTCGGCGGCCATCTTGTTTGTGCCCACATCCGGTTACCATGGCAACACCATTTTTTTAACCCCACTTTGACCTGACCCGGGTTCACACCTAACCCCATTCCAAGTTTCAAGTCGATCGGAATAAAACTGTGGAAACGTATGAGTGTCACACACACACACACACACACAGACAGACAGCGAAAATATATATAGAGACTAGCCGCTTCGCGACCAGACGGCACTGCGCAATGCGCTAAAGCCATATAAGACGTTTCACGCCCATTAAATTTTACTCATCTTACTCACCTATATACTCCTGTGTCTCTGGCGGCTTCGCCGCAATCGACACAGTCGACCTGATTCTTAAGCCGCTATTTTGTTTTTATCGTGACGTAACCCTGGTAACCAAAAAATGTGTTCACAGATCTTCATCATCATACTGTACCTACCCACACACCAAATTTTGGTCAATACAGAGCACTTTGAGTTGTCGGCGGCCATCTTGTTTGTGCCCACTTCCGGTTACCATGGCGACACCGTTTTTTAACGCCACCATGACCTGACACCTAACCCCATACCAAGTTTCAAGTCGATGGGAACTCCAGTGTCTCAGGGGGCTTCGCCGCCTTCGACACCGTCGTCCATTGTTTACTCAGCCGCCATCTTGTTTTTCTCGTCACGTAACCATGGTAACTAATTTCCCCCCCCGCAAATCTTCATCATCTGACTGTACTTACCCACACACCAAATTTCGGTCGAATCAGAGCACTTTAAGTTTTCGGCCGCCATCTTGTTTGTGTCCACTTCCGGTCACCATGGCGACGCCATTTTTTTAACCCCACCATGACCCGACCCCGGCCCACACCTAACCCCATACCAAGTTTTAAGTTGATATGCATAAAACAGTGGAAACGAATGAGTTTCGGTCAAATCAGAGCACTTTGAGTTGTCGGCGGCCATCTTGTTTGTGCCCACTTCCGGTTACCTGGGCGACACCGTTTTTTAACCCCACCATGACCTGACACCTAACCCCATTCCAAGTTTCAAGTCGATGGGAACTCCAGTGTCTCAGGCGGCTTCGCCGCCTTCGACACCGTCGTCCATTGTTTACTCAGCCGCCATCTTGTTTATCTCGTCACGTAACCATGGTAACCAATTTTTCCTCCCGCAGATCTTCATCATCTGAATCTACCTACCCACACACCAAATTTCGGTCGAATCGAAGCACTTTCAGTTTTCAGCCTCCATCTTGTTTGTGTCCACTTCCGGTCACCATGGCGGCACCATTTTTTTTACCCCACCATGACCCGACCCCGGCCCACACCTAACCCCATACCAAGTTTCAAGTGGATGTGAATAAAACTGTGGAAACGCATGAGTGTCACACAGACACACACACAGACACACAGACACACAGACACCTCAATTATATATAGACTAGCCGCTTCGCGGCCAGGCAAT